>JAKOGI010000711.1:0-147500 GCA_029747015.1 Carnegiea gigantea
ATATATATATATATATATATATATATATATATTTGTGACTATATTTACATATGTATATATATGTATGTATATGTTTATATAGTTATATATATGTATGTATGTTTGTGTGTGTGTGTGTGTGTGTGTATATATATATATATATATGTATATATCTGTGTGTGTGTGTGTGCGCGCGTGTGTGTGTGTTTGTATGTGTGTGTGTCTACATATGTATCTAGTGTTCAATTTCTCTTTCTTGATTGTTTTTCTATTGGAACGATGTTGTAGTTGTGTCCAATGAGGACTAAATTTTTGCTCATGCGAATGATAATAAACTATGGGATAATGTTGTGTTCCTTATTCTTAGGGTGAAATGCCAAAGATTTCTAAGGGATTTTTGGGGGGGGGGGGGCGGTATTAACTTTTTGGTAGGTTTTCTGAATCCAATGAATAGGGTATTGATTATTTCTTGGTTGTTCTATGCTGATTGGTATTATTTGAGGCATGTCAATGGGTAATTGATTCATGGGTATTGTGAGTAAGCAAGTATCCATAGGAAATAAATGCTTTGACAAACTAATTCCACATAGTGAACATTCTAGAATAAGTCTTCTGAGGCCACTTATGTTCGTTCGCAGATTGTGTGCGTCACCAATGTTGGTGATTGAGTCATCAATTAAAAATGGGGGCAAGGTCTTAAGTCGTTTCCTCTGTCAAAGATATTTATTGGGTTTGAGGACACGATCCCTCCCTAAATCTTTAGTAGGACAAAACCTAAGTGAGCAGCATCTTATTAATGCTCTAAAGTTTAAACCCCAAGACTGGACAAATGCAGCAAAGAAGAATGTGGTAAACCTTGTACCTTTCACGTTTACTTATAATTATAAATTCTCATATGGGCTATGAACCATCTAATTTTATTTGATGTTAGAGTTTCTTGGAGGAGCTCTTAGTTTATAAAAATCACACGTTCCAACTAGGTGATGAAGATATACTTACCAGCTCAAAGCCTGATGTTCTGTCCAGTGACAATTAGACTCCCTTACTAACTTTTTTCTTTATTTTTAGGCTTGAGCAGGGTACTCTACAAGCACAAAAGAAGAATGATATGGCAAATGCACAAAAAGATAATGATAGGGCAAACGCACAAAAGGGAAATTGTGGCAAGTCTTTTACCTTTTACTATTTTATTTGTTTGAAAGTATATGTTTGCTATTATCCATCTAATTGCGTTTAACATTCTAGACTGTGTTAGAGAAGCAAGGCGTTCATATAGAAATGTAAGTTCTATGCTGGTTGTCCTTTTAAAAGCCTATGCTGGTATTTTTAAGTTTTCTTAATATTCAAACCTTTTGTTTAATGAAACTTAAATGCCAAAATTATTCTTAATTTTAGGTGCAAGCATGATATTCAGCAAGCCAATAGCGAAATGAAAAAAGGATGTGAAAATTCTGTAGGCAATGATGGTTTGAGAGGTGGTGAAAAGATAACAATTACAAGGAATGCTATTAATTCATGCGAGAATGATTCTTTAGGTAATGAAGGTGTGAAAGAGAGTGCGAAGTTGCCTGTGGAATGTAGTGTTAGCAGTTTGCAACCCATTAGTTGTTTGCTGCCCAAGATGAATCTGGGCTATAGTTTTCTAGTGGTGTTATTTCCTAACACTCATCAATTTTTTTTAATAGATAAACTTGACATTATCATTGTCCATCTGGTATTAATACTGGTATTAGTGCTAAAAGGCAAAAAGAAAGGGAAACATTATTTTAAGACCTATGGGTATCAGGAACAAGTTAGGCAAGTGGGTGAAAACAAATGTCCTCTATCAAGATATATCAGTAAACGTATTCGTGATCGTAACCTGTTACTGATCAAAGTCCATAGTTGAAATGAAATTGATTCCAATAATTTGGATAAAATATAGAAGGCTATTGTGGTATGATAGGATGATTTTAACTTGTATTTACTCTGTATTTACTTTAGACTCTATGAATCATGCATGTCAAAAAGCTAAATGATAGATATTGTGTGCAAGATATTATTTCGTAGCAGCTTTTCTTTTTTGTTTTGTTGATATGATAGCATAAGTTTTGAGGAGGTGGTCTTGAGCATTGTCCCTACACCATCAAGCTATAAGCAAGGAATTTATGAAACAAATGGCAGGGGGAAGTGAAGCAACTACACCTGCAAGAGGTATCTAGTCTGGAGGAAGCACTATCTTCAAAGACTGTACCTAAAAGCTTGCTTAAGGAAGATTGCGAATGGTTGGTGTTAGAGCATTACATGGACCCAAATTTTCAGGTACATACTCTGTACTATGATAGCTTAAGACATAATCAGTTTTTAAATTTTATATATTATTTTAAATATGTTCATTCTCGCATAACTCAAACCATGTGAATTGTAGATCAAGACTGCTAGAAATTATAAAAACAGAGGTAAGTTGACAATGCTCCCTCGAACTAGTAGCAAGTCGATTCGGCAGATCATCTATGATGAGCTGGTATGTAGGCAAATCATAAAGAAAGGTGATAAACGTCTATTTTGACTTCATTTTAGCCCTAATTTGATTACCTTTTCCCTTTTTTTTTAATTGCGCGTCTTGATGAGGAAGGGTCAAATTTACTCATATGGTCCCTATCTTGCTTACAAAGGTGTTTTCCTTATTTTCAGGAGTTCTTGAAAAGGAGATGAGAATATCATTAGTTTTGATGGAAAAGGAAGCCATAGGAACATATTTCAAGGAGGAAAATGATCCTATGAAGTTTCGTGGGCCAGAAAAGCAAGTTTAAAGGCCAAAAGAGTGCATGGTTGGTTGTGCACAATGGTACAGCCGTGTGGAAGACCTGCAGATTTCAGTCCTGATTCCTGAAGCTACACACGGGTAGGGCATGACCGTGCATCTTGCCAGCGCACAAGAGCCCATGCATCGAAGCACGACCGTGCATCTTCCTAGTTTTTGCGTTATTTAAGCAGATTACGAACTTTGTTTGGGGCATCTTTTAGACTATCTTCGAGACTTCTCCTTTAGCTATTTCTGGGCTTTCTAGTAGCCACCAAAAACCCTATTAAGGGAGAATAACTTAGGCTAGATTACTGTACACCATGTACAAGATTGTGAATTTTGCTACTCAAGAATAAGTTTTTCTTCTCTTTCTCTTTTAATTTCATGCTTTTTAATTTGTTTGCTATTTTGATGATTCAGTGTTATGCTTGTGTTTTTATGTTTATTATTTGTAATTAAAGTTGTGTTCTTTGGTTATCGTTGAGATGGGTAATTGATCTTATTGAAGCCTTAGCCTATCTTGTTTATGTTTGAATTTAGAGTTTTCTCTTAAGCCCACTAAGTGTTCGATGAAATGCTTAAAAGAGTTTTCATTCGTGTTTTGGGTAATTGACTTATGCTCAAAGGTGAGATCGATTGTTTAGTGTGGATGGAGAGGATAGCTAACATTTGGATATGAAGATAGTCCGAATTCGCCCTAGATCTAAGATTTCTACTCTTATAATTTAATTTAGCTAACCCCATGAACAAAGGTGGTTAGGACAATTAAACTAGCCTTTGGCCCTTGAAAGAGGGCTTCGGTGGGCTTTGATGATGTAATCTATCATCTTTAAATGCTAGCACAACTTGAAAAGGTTAGGATTTGACTTGATTAGTTGGCCTATCTTAGCTTTAATCATAATCAAAGTTCTTTTTATTTGATTTAGCAGTTTAGTTGTACTTCTTATCACTTTTTGATTTGTCTATATTGATACACTTAAGTTAGCTTTGGTGTTTGAAAACACAACTCCCTATGGATACGGCCCGTGGTCGCCGTTACTAGCTATAATTGCATCGTGCGTTTGTGGTATTTTTATCTCAACAAGTTTTTTGCCAGGGATTTGTTAATTTTCAATATTGAATCTTACTTGAGCATTAGGGAGTAGACTTTTTATTTTGAAAAAAATAATTAAAAAAACTAAGAATTTGAAAAAAAAAAAAAAGAATGCCTATTTTTCATTTTTCTCAATTTGAGCATGAACATTTTTGGTAATACTTGTCTAGATTGAATGATTATCGTGCTCAATATGTGCTTTCATGTATGAGAAATGGGAAATATATAAAGTTGTGCTTGAGGGAATAACTCATGAGATCCAAGATATTTTGGAGTCCATGAATGGTGGTCTTTATACTTCAAATGTTGATGCAATGTAGGATTGCTTTGGGTCTTTGGCTTGTCATCAACGGCAATCTAAAGATGCTATTGAGTCTTTTGTGTGCCCTTCCCCCAATCCCTATGATTTTCATGCTCAATCTTCATGTGTTGAGCAATTTAGGGATTCTTATCATCATCATCCTGATTATGCTCACGTTGTATGCTTTAATTACCAATCTTCTGATCATGATGTGAATTCTTGTCGTTATTGTATGATTTTCGATGAAGGTTTTGTTAGATTAAATAACATGATAGAGATAATGAATGAGCAAACTGCTAATTTTAAAAATTATTTACAAGAGAATCACCTATCACATAAGACCAACTTTAGCCTACCTTCTAGACCTGAGGTTAGTTTGTGTGATGATGACAAGTCTTCCTTTACCTTAGAGTCTGAGTTTGTTATTCATGCAGCTTCAACTAACTTAGAGAAAGTGATTGATGCTCCCTTGACTCCATTGTTACTTGTTACCCAATCCTTACTTAGCACCCCTAGAGATACTACCGAGGGTGTCTTGACCTTACCTATTTCTCCCCTCCCTTTAGCTTAGTGCATAGGCCTCAAGGTGGGCGAGCCTTTTAGGGATGATGCTAGTTCTTGTGATGAGGATAATTCACTTACTTGATTAGAAGAACTTGTGTTAGTTGAGCAATACTGAGAGGAGTCATGTGGTGATGATCTGGTTTTGGTGCCTCCCCTAGCCCCTAGCCCCGAATCCATGAATCTCATTCTTGTTTAGGTCCTTGACTTAGTCTCTGTCTCATCTCCCTTACTCTGCACCATCCCCTCTTATGTGCAGGTATTAGATGCATCCCTAGGTGACATTAGAGAGCATGTACCCTCCATTGACCCTTATCATATATACCTAGAGAATATGCCTAGGAAAATGATGTGGATTCCTTTCTCTGATCATTCTTTTGATTTTTCTGAGGCATTAAATAAGTTTCAGAGGGCATTAATCATCTCTGCTACATTTTTATAATTGTTTTCTTACTTACACTATTGTGAGATACATGTACAAGCACATGATAAGTTCTTGAGAGCTTTGACGATGTTAAGCTGAAGACCTGAGTCTTGAGTGATACGAAGGAGTGACTGATGCTCCTTTTGGCTCTTATAGTCCAATCTTGAGGAGGTGATACTTTGGGTGTACCCATCACCTAACTTGGTAAATCTGTTCCCTTTTTTCTCTTTATTTATTTTCGTTTTGTATAAATCTTTTTCCGTTTTTCAGTTTGTCTCTTATTTTTATATATTTATTATTGTGTGTTTGTTTTATGTACATATGTGTTTTGTTGGTTTGATAGCTCCTTAGCTCCCAATGAGGACATTGTGAGATCTAGGAGTAAGGGAGGTGAAGTCAGGCTTCAAGCTTTTGAAAAAGGAAAAAAAGAGAGAAAAATGTTTTCAAAAAGAAATATTTTTAGAAGTTTTGGGGAGTTTTGTGCTATTTTGATTAGCTTTGATCCCTTGTACCTTAGCTATTAGCTTGTATACAAGTATGATATGCAAGATAGATCTTTGTCCTAAGAGTGTCATTCTAGACTTAATTCTAACCCGTTAGTTTATTGTAGTTGCGTAATCCAGTCCATATTTATACTTCATCATTATCTAGAGTCTTAGTCTTCCATGATTGACTCTCCCACTTGTTTGTGTACACAGTTACCCTTTTTTTTTTTTTGCTTTTAGAAAAATACAAGCAAAAAATCAAAAAAAGAATCAAAATAAAAAAAAGAGATAAAAATAGTGTTAGAGTTGCAAATGATTAGTATCCTTTGAGGCATGCACTATTGGATACCACCCTTTGAGACAATACTACTACTGGGATAGCTTGTTTTTCAAGTTGGTAAATCAATAATATAGTTTGTGTCAATCAAGTGCGATTGAGTCGAATTTTGATAAGCCTAACTCCTAGAATGATGATGCACTTGTAGACCAAGCACTAGGATGGATTCAAAGTTTTGATGTACTATGGGTTGAAAAGTTGGTGCTTTGATGCCAGTTATGGGGATTGAGAATCTTGATGTATACATTCTGTTTATATGCAAGCTAATATCATTCTTACAAGGGTGATTTGGTTGGTTAGAATTTGTATAGCTTTTTCCCTTGTATATATTTGTGTTTTGTTTATAAACGCATCAAGATTTTCTATTTTCTTTCCCTTTCTCTTTTTTCTTTTCTTCTTTAAGATTTAGTGGGTATAACTTCTACAAACTTTCATGAGACTTCACTCGTCTACTTGGGGGAACCAATGGGCTTAAATGGCTTGTTGCATGCACTAAACACAACCATGATTCTTACGAAAGTGAGTTAAATACTTACGTTAGTTTTTCTTTATTTTGCTCGAGAATGAGCAAAAGCTAGGTGTGGGGAGTCGATAAACATCTATTTTGACTTCATTCTAGCCCCGGTTTGATTCCTTTTTTTCCATTATTTTTATGTTGCATCTTGATGAGGAAGGGTCAAATTTGCCTCCTTCGGTCCGTGCCTTGCTTATAAAGGTGTTTTTCTAACTTTCAGGAGTTCTCGAAAAGAAGATGAGAAAATCAGTTGTTTTGATGGAAAAGGAGGCCATGAGGACGTATTTTGAGAAGGAAAAGAGGTCCGATGAAGTTTCAAGGGCCACAACAGCAAGCTTAAAGGGCCAAAAAGAGTGCATGGTTGGTTGTGCACAATGGCACAACCATGTAGAAAACTTGCATATTTCAGTCCTGATTCTCGAAGTTGTACAAGGGCAGTGTATGACTGTGCATCTTGCCAGTGCACAAGTGCACGAGTGCCTGTGCATCGAAGCACGGCCATGCATCTTCCCAGTTTTTGTCTTATTTAAGAAGATTTCGAACCTTGTTTGGGGCATCTTTTAGACTATCTTAGGGACTTCTCCTTCAACTATTTTTAAGGGTTCTAGTTGCCGCCAAAACCCCAATAATGGAGAATAACTTAGGCAAGATTAGTGTATACCATGTATAAGATGTGGATTTTTCTATTCAAGACTAAGTTTCTCTTGTCTTTCTCTGTTTAATTTCATGCTTTTCAATTTGTTTGCTATTTTGATGGTTCACTGTTATGCTTGTGATTTTATGTTTATTATTTGTAATTAAAGTCGTGTTCTTCGGTTATGGTTAGCCATGGCGATGGGTCATTGATCTTGTTTAAACTTTAGCCTGTCTTGTTTATGTTAGGATTTAGAGTTTTCTCTCATGGGCACTAAGTGTTCGATGAAATGTTTGACAGAGTTTTCATCTGTGTTGTAGGCAATTGGCTTATGCTCAAAGGTAAGGTCGATTGTTTAGTGTGGATAGAGAGGACAGCTAGCATTTAGGCATGAAAATTGTCCGAATTCTACCTAAATCTAGGTTTACTACTCTTGTAGTTTAATTGGGTAACCCCTTGAATATATGTGGTTAGAACAATTAAACTATCCTTTGACCCTTGAAAGAGGGCTTAGGTGAGGATTGATCATCTCTAAATGCTAGCATAATTAGGAAAGGTTAGGGTTTGACTTGATTAGTTGGTCTATCTTAGGTTTAATCATAATCAAAGTTCTTTTTGTTTGTTTTAGTAGTTTAGTTCTACTTCCTATCACTTTTTGATTTGTCTAGATTGATATGTTTGAGTTACCTTTGGTGTTTGAAAACACAACTCCCTATGGATATGACCCCTACTTGCTAGTTGCCAGCTACAACTGCATCGTGCACTTGCAGTATTTTTAACTCAACAAGAGGCCCTCTCTTCTTTTTTTTTTTTTTTTTGGAGATATGTTGCTCTTGAGCAAGGAGTGAAATGAGAGTTGAAGAAGTTATGCTATATACTTAAGATAGCTACTTAGACAACTGCAAACCTTTTGACAATGATCTACCCTTAGTTGTCCTCCAAATCAGAGTGGAATCAGTGTGCGTATGTGAATCCCAAATGCATGGAAATTGGTTTAATATTTGGTTTAAAAAATTTTCTCTATGTGTTATTTGCCCAATATGAAATTACTAGTCCTATATCATCGTTTTCCTTTCTATTTTCAGGAGCCTTGTCTAATATGTCGCTGTCTTGTGTAACGTTTCTTGTATTCTTGATTTTCTCATGCCCTTCTCTTTTGGGGGAGGGAAGCTGTGTAAGATAGAGAAGTGGAATTTAAGTAGTAGATGCCAAGAGCAAGATGCACATACCGATGATGATATTTTTCTTTCTTTTTTTGCTTCTCAACTCTCTGTTCTATCTCAACCATTATGCCCTGTAGGCTTGGATATTGTTTCACATGTCCTTCCAGCCAAATAGACTATTCTAGAATTTATCGATCGTATAACACCATACTTTTCGAGTACAGACTGGTCCCCTATGTTTCTTTTTATGATCATTGCTTTTCTTTTTTAATGAGGTGAAATGCTGTTGGTGGATTATGAGTAATGGAATGGGAATAAAACCAGTGGCTTGTCATTTTTTCATAAGTGGATTAATCGGTAGTGCATGATCTGCTGGTTGTAGAGTGGCTGAATGTTCATGGAAACAATTGGTTTGGTGCAATGATTATAATCATTTCTTAGCAATGGATGCTTCTTCGTTACATGAAGACTCCTATATCAGTTGTTGGATACTATATAAGCACTAGCATTTTTGTTATTTAGATGTATGTGGTATGCCTCAAAATTAATGATCTTAGCTACTTATTTGGCCTGTCAGTTAGCTGAGGCTTTGGAGTGGTAGAAAGTTGCATGTCAAGCATTATTTGATTTTGTTCAACATGTTTGCAATAGAGGGGCAAGGACAGGAAGCTATCAGACATTGTTGAGGTCTTTAAAGCAACCTGGAAGAGAAAGAATGACACATTGAATGAAGAAGATGCAACATTATATGTATAATGAATTTACTTTTTTTTTAATTGAACTAAGAATATGTTTTTAAAAATTTTTTTGGATCTTTGTTCATGTTCATACTTTTTTATTTTTTTATTTGAAGGATAAGATTGTTAAGGAATCTACAAAGAATCAAGCTATGTCTCAATTTGAATTGTTGGAGAAATGTTTTGGGCCTCAAAATCAAGACTGTGTAATTTGCTTTGGAGATTGTGTAAAACCCAAGGATATTAAGGGACCTGAACTGAGCAAGGTTGACCTAAAAGCTGAGCTTCAACAAAAAAAATCATCTACTTAGTGAATTGACAAATCGAGTGGTAAACATCATGCAGCTTGAAGAATCACATTAGAAGATTTCGAACATGGAAGGTAGTCATCAAAGAGATATAGGAGAGCTTCTCAAGGAAATCAAGCTTCTTAAGGATGTTGTTCTTCCTCAACAACACAATACTACACCGCCATCTTCAGCTCCTTAAAGTGAAACATAAATGTTGACTGCCTATATTTTCATGGATGAATCAGGTGTGGGTTTGAAACAATGATCCACATACATATCAATGCTGTGTTCATGTATCATGGGCTTTCGAAAAATGGTGATTTAACTCAATGAGCAACTCTTGGTTGGTCTTGCAACCATGGTGCTTAGTTTTGATTGTCATCGGCATTGCCTATAGGTTGTTCCAACTACTAAGGCCTGTTGGCCATTGTCGAGCCCTTTTGGTTGTGGTCTATGGTGCCAGCAAGTGGCTAACAGTTGCTGTAAATGGTGTAAGGAGCACATGTTTGCGCCTGTTGTTTACTGCCCATGGTGTCTGTAGGTGATGAATACTTGATGTGAATGGTTTTATGAAAGAAGGCTAATAGTTGGTTTTTTTTTTTTTTGGGGTCCTTTTAGTGGATATTTAGGGAATTTCCTTTGGGGTTGTTTGCCTAAGAGCGTCAGCCTAAGATGTCGGGTTTTGAGTATGTTTTACATTTTAGTACTTATTTTCTCTTTCGTAACATGTCCATGCATGCAAAAGCAAACGTATTTTGGATATTGACATTATCTTCGTCCAACTTCAATTAAACCTATTCACTTCAACAAGCCCACTAAGTTTCCCAGTTTTTGTGCTATGATTGTATATTTCCTCTTGGATTACATTGCTAAAATGTCGATCATGTTGCCTCTTGTTATAGGCCAATTTGTTAACACTTTGACTTCTGTGGGCATTGCTTTAAGTTGCCTAAACTAATTGTAGGTGTTGGTGATGTACATTTTTATTTCAGGAAATTTGCTTTTGAATTTTGTCTTTGAAGTCTATAGAAGGACTAAAAGTCCATATTCTATGCAGATGTGAAGTCTAGATGACATCAATATTATGATGTTAGATGACGGGCTGCTGATTATTTTCATTAAGGGGTAGGACATTTTTTAGATAAATAGGCTCTGGGTTTTGGTGCATATCTTTTTGGTTATGGTATATGATTATAGTTTGCATATGTATATACATTACCATCTTTTGGATGACATTTGATTTGGACAAGTAGACATATTGAAATCTTTTGACTGACTTGTATGTTATGAAGACATAGTTAATTGTGCCTGTTCGTATTGCCATTAAAGATTAACATTTTAGTTTTTGACAGGGAATTACATTACGCCAACATTTAAAAGATTAAGTTAAATCATTTTTAAAAAGTCCAAAAATTATGTTATCTGCAAGGAAATAGTAATGTTCGTAAATAGATTATTTTTCGTAGAATTTGAACAAAATAAGGACAATATTAATGATAATTAAGATGGAAAGAGGTTCTTGTTGGTGTCAAACTTTTGTATGAAGTACTTTAAAAACTGTTGTAAAAAGTCCTATCTTTTAGGATGGTAAAAAATACCGTCTTAAAAGCCTAGGGTGCCTTTTACGATAGTCTGATCATAAATGACCTTTATGACGAAGCCTTCTACAATGGTCTGCAATAGAGGTCAAGACCGTTGCAAAAGATCTTTTATGACGATTGCACGCACTTTCTGCAACAGATTCTTCCTTCGTAAAACGACAAATTTCCAGTTAACATTTTTTGTTCTCCTAAAAATAAGTTAAATAAGCTTAGATAATATTGAACAAAATTTAATAGAAATGAACATCGTATCCAACATGATTATCCAATCTATATCTATACTATAATATAAAAGCAATGTTATGATGACATAGCTTTTTCGAATTTTCTCATAAATTTGAGATTTTGAACTGCTAGATTATTTGATTATATAATCACAACCGTCGGATTTTCAATAAAATAATTACCATCATAATTAAAAATATATAATATCTTGATTTTTTTTGGCAACAGGATCTCTTAACTACCTAAAAACAAAATATATTTTGATATCCTTTCCTAAATCAATAAAAATAATTGTCATCATAATATCATTAGATTATTTGATTATATAATCACAACCATCAGATTTTCAATAAAAATAATTACCATCATAATTAAAAGTATATTATTTCTTGACCTTTTTTTTTGTAGTGAAATCTACTAACTGTCTAAAAGCAAAATATACTTTAATAACTTTTTCTAAATCACTGAAAATATATATGTACTGAAGTTTATGAATGATATTAATATTTTAAAGGAATAAAGTATTAAAGTTTTACTTTTATTATTTTAATGATAAATCCGAAATTAGCCACTTTATACATTATTATTAGATTAAATAGAAGAGCTGTGAATTAATAGAAGAGCTAGGCCAAAACGAAAGATTTTTTTTTCCAAACGTTCTTAATGCGGGATAAGGTGTTTTTCTTCTTACATTTCTTGGTCAGGAATTGAAGTTCCTAAAATCACTATTTTTTTTTTATGAACAAATATTCGCACAATGACAATTAATTAATGGTCGAAAATGTTCCTTTTAAGAGGTTGATGAAGTTTTTTATTTTTTTAATTTGTAACAAGTATTTTTGTACCCATATAATAAGTGAAAAAAATTTATAAGTTTTTAATTATAATAATTATTTATAAAATATTACAATATTCCAAATAGCAACCATGTCATATACAATATTTTGAGTTTTTTAAATAAAATAATGAATAACGTTTTAAAAAGAAGCAATTATTGATTGGTGCAAATTATGAGAAACTATCAACTAAAATTTCTGATATATAGAAATATACTACAAGAAGTTTAGCAAATATTTTTGACAGCAGTTATAATATCTTAATTTCTCTATAATAATTTGAAAATTATGATAGTCTAAAAAATTGTCTAACCTATTCATTGTTAAGTACTATTGATTATACATTTCTAGTTGTATATTTATGTTGTGAATTTCGCAAGTGTTTGGTTGATCGCTGTAGCAAGTACGGGTGTCGATTCTCAGGGATGTATTACAAAATTAGATCGCTATAAAACTAAATGTGATACGATTGAATTAAATTGTCAAGGCTTAGTTAATTAGTAACCAATTATTTCAAAACGCTACACTGGAAGATCAATATCAGAAAGAAGCTTACCCTATCCATCACCATTAACTTTAATTACGGGCAAATTATGCAAAGCAAAATGAAACTTGGATAACCGAAATACAAACAGAGAACTTAACAAACAGGAGAGAAATTAAGCTCAACCTTTTCACCTCCAACTCCCTTCAGCTCTGGCCTGGAATGAAAATATGGATATAAACGCATATATGAATCGAATAGAGAATCCAGTTATCCAAAGAATGACTAGTACCAAAAACTCGAATATAGGCCAGACTGAAGCCCTGCCAATGCACGAAAAATACGAACTTGAATTTGCAAATATCGCTTGACTTTAAATCTTAACAAATCAAAAATCAGTTCTAGCAAAATTTTGAATCTTGAACTAAATTTTAAAGTTTAAATCTACAACTAGAAACAAGAATGATGGTGATGAAATACCAGCACGCCAAGAAGGTG
The DNA here is from genome assembly GCA_029747015.1 of Carnegiea gigantea. Classification (NCBI taxonomy): domain Eukaryota; kingdom Viridiplantae; phylum Streptophyta; class Magnoliopsida; order Caryophyllales; family Cactaceae; genus Carnegiea; species Carnegiea gigantea. The sequence continues at coordinate 12,948 of JAKOGI010000711.1, forward strand.
GGGTCGGGCTTTTCTGGGTAGCAAAGCAAAGAAAGAAGAAGGAAGGGAGGGTTGGATATCACATCCAAGTACATGTGAATTAAGTGAAAGAAAGAAAGAAAAAGAACTAGTCTTGGATGGGGCTAGGTTAGGGGCGAAATAGGGCAATTTGGAAGGGGAATCCAGGCCCCAACAGAAGGTGGAAAACGGGTGCGTGCGGGCCAAGGAAAGGAAAAGAAGAGAACTGGCCCTTATGGGGCAGAAGAGAAAGAGAGAAGGGAAGCTGGGGCTTCAGGTTGGCTTAGCATTGGACACGCAAATGGACATCGAAGACTAGGCTACGGGAGAACAAGGCAGACAGGCATAGTGTGAAGAGAGAGAGAAAAAGAGCTGAGAATGAAAGAAGGAGGGGTAATTGGGTCACGATTTTTGGGTCGGTTCTTCTTCTTCTTCTTTTCTCCACTTGATCTAATATTAATTAGTTGAGCACTATTTATTTTTTCCAAGTTTTTTCTAATTCCTAGAAAATAAATAAAATAATATTAAAATCCTAATTTAATCATTTATTTTGGAGCAAATAATAGATAATGAAGGGTATAAATTAACTCAATTTCTGCTTGAACAGTTTACATTATTATCTACTATATTCTTTTATATAAATTATAGATAAATCTGTATAGTTTTATTGCAAGATTATACAGATTACAGAAGATTTATTGTTCTTCGTAAGGATGCTCGGGCTATTTTGCATACAACAACACAATTGGATTCATATGTAACACATGTATTATATTATTCATCATATTTTGGACACTTTATTTTTTAATTACTAACTATTTCATTATAACATTCTCCATAACCGTATGGTCATCTATCAGTATATGTGATTATAAATGATTGTATAGATAAACCATGAGTATTTATTATGAAACATCGACGATACCATGAAGTAGAATTGTTTATCACTTTTATTGCATCAGTTAGTTGGAAGGAGGAGGTATATTACTTACGAAACACTGATACTAGGTACATCAGGTACACGATATAATTATAATCTTCATTTTATCATTGCTAATCAAGTTATTACTGAAAACTTAATTTTTAATGTAGGTACAAGAAGAGAATGTGAATTCTTCGTCATTGACACCACAAATTAATGTATTATCATGTCATTTAGCATGATTTTTAGTTTCATTTTGACTACCTACAATCTTTGTCATACTTTATATCGTGTCTTTGATAATCATACGTTATTTTAATTATTGAGTTTCAATAGTTATGCATAAAAGTGCTATCTATTCATATTTTTCAATAAATTTAAGTATAATTTTCTAAATTACAATATTGACTTTGTCTACAATTAAAATTCACCGATTATTTTGATTATATATATATATATATATATATATATATATATATATATATATATATATATCTACTGTAATATGCATTGTGCAAAACACGGGTCTATACTAGTACAAATAATACATGAGTTTACTATTTTGTACAATCCTATTTAAGACAATGAACATCCTTAGTTGTAGTTCCTATGGGAAATCACATTTTGATTCCGACATAATTTGATTTGTACTCCAACTTGTTCGGGTTGGTTTGCTAGGTTAGCCTTGGCGAGTAATTTTTGGGCGTGATGCAAGTGTAGTTGATTCTATTAGAGCCGAATAACGGGTCAGTTTGGGTTGATCCATTTAATGAACTGGTCAATTTCGTATCAACCTTGTAAATAGTTTAGATCTACTAAAAATTAAAAATAACATGTTTTCAAGTTAAATGGTCAAATCGTGTCGACTTCGCGTTGAAATCGCTTCAGTTTGTGTCGGGTTCAGGTCAAGTTATCGTGCTGGGTCAAACTTTCATATCTCTAGATTCTACCTTATCATCTTCCTTATGCACATGGCCTGACGTTTCAGGCTTTGATCCAAACATTGAGAGGGGGGGGGGGGGATGATTATTCATGTGTTCATAAAACTTATAAATAAAGATTACCTTTGTCTTTGTTAGACCTAAATCAACTAGTTTGGAGTTGCAGGGAGATTATTTTAAAACAAAATAAAGAATTTTGGACGAAAGATAAAAGTATAGGTGAAGAGTGGTCAAGACTTTGTATTGTATTTGTGATTCTTCATGATCTTACAAACCCAAGCTACATGGCTATTTATACATGCTAATGCTCACGGCCAAAAACCTAACTTGCCGCTGAAGCCACCGAAAAATATTGACAAAATTTTCTTGGAAAATAATTACAAGATATTGAGTGGACTTTGTTTCGTAAACAAAGTATACAAGCTATTTGTTTCCTAATATGCTTTAGATATGACGAAATTTATGAAAAAAAGCATAAGATATTATAATACAGTGATAGTTAATGAATATTTTAATCTGTTCAGTTTTCTGTACCCAAAAAAAATGTTAACGAACAATCAAAACTACATACTAAATTAATATATAAGTCGTGAAGTGCATTTGAGAATGTTACATTTTAATTAAACTCCATATTGAAATCATGTATGCATGAATGAAGTGCTTTTCTGTATGTTGATTCTAAATACTCATGAAAGCTTGCAAACGCAATAACTAATTGAACAGATTAAAGTAGAATAAGTAATAGATAAATGAAACTTTAATTTAGAGAGTATTGGAAATTTACATGTAAGAGGCAGCTTTAAACCAAATAAATAAATTCTTTTTTCCAAAAAACAAATGCCTGTTATATTTCACGATAAGATACAGCTATAAGGTGTAAGAAATTGTAAGAAATTGTAAGAAGTTCTAAGGAGTTATAAGAAGATATGAGAAGTTATAAAATGCTATAAGAATAGATGTAAGGAGTTGTTGAATTATTGAAGAGTTGTATAGTATAATATATGACAATTATGATATATTCATCATATTTACGACTAAAATTTGATATCATTAGTAAACAAAATATTTCTTAATATAATTGAGACAAAATATGTCTATTTTATAAATAACATTTTGGATGAGAAACAATAATATTAAAATAATAAACTTATTGAAAATAAACTATTAACTAAGTTAGTTACATAACAATAAAATATATTAAACCCTATAAATTTCATCAAGAAAATTTTGTACACTTGAGGTGATTTTTTATATTTACATTAGTTTGATCCAATAAGCAAAGTATAACAAAAAAAAATTTTCCTGACAAAATTGAATACAACTCTTTAAATAAAATCATATTTTAAGTAAACAATTTAAAATGTAAATGTATGGTCAATATTGTTACCAAGAAATTTTATAAATAAACCCTTAAAACATTATTCAGCAGTGCTTAAAATACAAAAATTGTATTGTTATATTAAACAACCAAAAGTTAAATATTACCTTCCAAGATCAACAAAAAAAAAAAAGATGAGAACTTAAACGACCAGGAAGGAGGCCGTAGAAATTTTAATGCCCAGCACTACTTTTGCCTAGCTACTTTCTATTTTTCCTAAAGAAATTCACCCACCTTTATATCAGCTGTAATGCTTTCGTCGCATACAGTTTGACAGTTTTCATATATGCTTCAGACTTAAACATGAGCAAAAGCCTTGTATTATAATTTTAAAAGTATAGTCACTTATTCCATCTATAATAACATATATTATTCATGCCGAAACTCAAATATAATCACCACTAAAAATTTTGTTTTTTCCGACGGAAAATACCAACCGAAAAAGAGACCGTCGGAAAGGCTGGCGGACATGGTAGCGGGAAGACGGGAAAAGTAAGCCGAGGCGGCGGATGGTTCGACGGACAACTATTCCGTCGGAATCTCCGACGGAATCCAACCGGTCCATCGGAACTCTGGTCAGCATTGACCAGATCTCAGCAAAAATTGATAAATTGTTTTTTTGAAAAATATTCTTTGTCCGACGGAATATTCCGTCGGTCGTTCCGTCGGACGTTAACGTCCGATGGAATATCTGATGGGATATTCCGTCGGACAAATTTTTTAGCCCGAGTTCGTGTTCATTTTGGATGGTGAAATAGAGAGAGAGGCAGCGCACGACTTAGAGAGAGAGAGAGGGAGCGCCGTGAGTCACCGCCCTGAGCTTGCCGCCGGCCGTCGGTTTCGCCGCCGTCCACTGTGTTGCCGGCCACCCCAATTTCACCACAAATTTTCTCTTGTAATTTCAAGTAAGTTTGTTGTAAATTTTTTGATTAATTTGACAAATTTGAGCTAGAATTTGATAATTATGTGATAATTTGTGCTGGTTGTTAAAATTTTATCGAGTTATTTGTAGATTTTGGGTTTTAAATTTAGTTGTGTTGATGTGAATATAAAAGTTTACTATGTAAGTGTTGTTTGTTTATTTTGTAGTAGATATTTTGATTAAATTGAGAAATTGGAGTTATAATTTAACAATTATATGGTAATTTGTGTTGTTGTGGAAATCATATTGAGTAATTGGTAGATTTTGAATTTTAAATGTGGTTGTGTTGATGTGAATGTGAAAGTAATTATTAAGTATTATTCGTAATTGTGTGGATGATGTAAAAAATTAATTGGATGTTATTTTTTGAAATTTATTATTTGGAGTTTTGACTTTGTAAGTTTATAAATGGATGTTTGGTGTAGCTAACTCATAGAATTTATGATGGTTACAACTAATAGTGAATATTTAGAAAAATTAGTAAGTTAGGATATAGAAAATGTCGGAGGATGAAATATTCTGACGTATTATTTGGATAATATCTGTACTTATTATTTAGTATTGTAGAAATACTTGTAATATATTAATTTCAAAATTTAGATAATATTTGTAATTAGTAGATTATTTCATATGTTATACCTAAAATGTAATAATTTAAATGAAGGTATGTTGGATAATAATTAGAAGTTGGATAATGAAGTTGTATTATTTGGTAAATATATAAATATTATTTATTGTTACGTACATAGATTAAATAATAGTGCGTTTATTATATATAACGTAAATATTTGAAGTTTTAATTTGTGTGGGTGATTAATATGAAGGATATAGGTCAAGAGAAAAAATACTGTGAACGGTTACGTTATTGTTGCTGTGAATGTTGTTAGTGTCGGTGTGAATGTCACAAGTTTGGACTACAATTTCAAACATTCAAACAGTTTACGTCCTGATCTAATTGTCGTAATGTCTTATTTTTGTGCATCGCATATTGAACATAGGGCATGACGAAGTAGTGCAATCATATGTAAATCATTGATGTAACTATGTATGAAGAAGAGTGTAATCATTATGTTCATTATTATTATGAATAAGGAATTAACATATACATTTGTAATGCTCTACAGTGGATAATATTGATGGACCACCAATCGGAGGTGGATGTATAAAAGATTTTTACCAGGTAGAAAAGGGTACAGACAAGAATTTTTATATGGAGTTGAATTGTTTGATCAATTTGCAAGAAGTCAAGTGGAAGTCATAAAGAATGGACATTATAGATGTCCTTGTGCCAAATACCAGAATAGAGCTTATAGAGAACCTGATGACGTGAGATTACACTTGTACCAAAATGGTTTTGTTAAAGGCTATTGGTACTGGACATCTCATGGGGAAGTAGAACCTACCTCTCATGATAATGTTGGAAGTAGCAACACACAAAACTTATATAAGCACATGGTTCCAAGTCCCATAGATGTTGATAATACTGAACCATTTGTGGATAATGCTGAAGCAATGGTGAATGATGTAATGATTACTAATGAAGTTAGTGGCGATGAGTAACTAAATGCAGAAGCTCAGGCATTCTATAATATGCTTCAAGCTGCGCAGAGACCTTTATGTGATGGGTGTAGTAACCAAACTGAATTGTCAAATGCGGTCAGATTGATGAGTATCAAATCTGATTATAATATACCTCAAAATTATTTGAACGAGGTGATGCAACTAATGCATGAGAGTTGTCCGGAAGACAATTGTGTTCCAGAAATTACTCAGAGTTGAAAAAGAAGGTTCGGAGTTTGGGTTTAGATGTACAAACCATTGATTGTTGCCGCAATGGTTGTATGTTGTACTTTAAAGAGGATTCAGCAGTTGAAAAATGTAAGTTTTGTGATGCACCAAGATGGGAGCCAAAGAAGTCAGGCGATAATGGGAAACCAAAACCATATGTGAAAATGTTCTACTTCCCGTTGATACCTAGGTTACAATGCCTTTACGCCTCAAGAAGCACAGCTGAGCACATGAGGTGGCATTATAACAATAGGTGTGAGGATGGTGTTCTTTATCACCCTTCAGATGGGGAAGCATAGAAACATTTTGATTGCAAACACTTAGATTTTATTTCGGATCCCCGCAATGTGAGACTTGGTTTATGTGCAGATGGGTTTACCCATTTGCATAATCTGCACAGCCTTATTCAATTTGGCCTATTGTTGTGACACCTTACAACCTTCCCCGGGATATGTGCATGACAACGCCGTATATGTTCTTAACTTGCATTATTCCTGTTCCTACAAATCCGAAGAACAAAATAGATGTGTACTTGTAACCTTTGATTGATGAGTTGAAAATGCTATGGGATGGTGTTCAAACTTATGACATTTCAATGAGGCAGAACTTCGTTATGAGTGCTGCATTAATGTGGACAGCAAATGACTTCCAAGCCCTTGGAATGTTATCTGGATGGAGCACTCATGGTGTTTGGAGTTACCCTGTTTGTATGGAGAAGTTGAAAGCAACACATTTGAAACATGGGGGCAAACCATCCTGGTTTGAATGTCACTATCGATTCTTGCCCAGACATCACGCATTTTGATGAAACCGAACTGTATTTCATAGAAGAAAAGTTGTGAACGATGGTCCTCCATCTTGAAAAAAATGGGAGGAGCTATACCATGAGGTTCGGAGTCTTCTTATGGTAACCACTGATGGAGATTTCATCATCCCGGGTTTCAAGGAGAATTTTCATAATTGGACAAAGCAGAGCATCTTTTAGGAGTTACCTTATTGGAGAGACCAACTACTGCATCACAATTTAGACATAGTGCATATAGAAAAGAACTTTTGTGATAACATCATCAACACTATCATAGATGTACCTGGTAAAACAAAAGATGATGTTAAGGCAAGGCTAGATATGGCAGAGATGTGTGACCGGAGTGAGCTGAACCTCAGACATGGTGTTAATGGCCGAACACTAAAACCTAAGGCTTCCTACACCCTTTCTTTGGACAAACGAAAGGGGATGAGTGAGTGAGCGCAACAACTAATAATGCATGATGGATATTGCTCTAACTTTGTAAACTGCGTAGATATGAAGTCTGCAAAGTTTCAAAACATGAGGAGCCATGATTGTCATGTATTTTTATAGATGCTTATGCCAATAGCATTTCGTGCCCTTCCAGATGTTGTATTAGAACCACTCATTGAGTTAAGCGAATTTTTTAAAAATCTTTGCTCAATAGTATTGAGGGTTGATAAGCTACAAGAAATGCAACACAGTATAAGCATCATACTTTGTAAATTAGAGCGATTTTTTCCACCAAGATTCTTTAATGTCGTGGAGCACTTGCCTATGCACTTAGCAGAAGAAGCATACCTAGGGGGTCTAGTGCAATATCGATGGATGTATCCATTTGAAAAGTAAATATTTATCCAAATATCATAGAGCACTAAATTCAGTAGTAGTGTTATACTGAAATACTTATATAAGTTGTTGTAATTTAGGCACTTTGGATGGCTTAAGAAGAAGATAAAAAACAAAACACGTCCTGAGGGATCAATGGCTGAAGCATACTTGGTGTTTGAGATATCGCAGTTTTCCTCATATTACTTCGGTGTTGATGTGCCTCCAATGCGCACAAGACATCGATGTAATGAGGATGACAATGACGAGCCACAAATGCAATGTACTTTGTCAGTTTTTCAAACCTAAGGAACTCCAGTGGGAAGTCGTACACAGAGGTACCTAACTGATGAAGAGTTGTACGCTGTACACCTTCACATTTTGTTGAATTGTAATGAAGTTCAACCTTATATTGAGTAAGTCCAACCTACGCCTTTTTTATATTGTAATGAAGTTAATTGGGAACTTAGTGCTGATGAAGATCATTCTTACAGTTTATTCAAACAACACAATTACATGAAAATCCCACTTAACGGACGTGAAGATAGATGCCTTGATTGAGGCTGAATTTATTTGGTGGTTCAAAAAAGCAGTAAGAGCATAAACTTGCATCTTATATTATATATTCATCTCCTTCAGCACATCGTACACAATATGGTTCCCATGTTGATCAAGCTTGTAAAAATTAATGTAGGTTGAAATTGTACAAATCTTCAATGACGAATGAGAAGTACACATATACCACTTGGCTTAATTTCCTTTAAGGAAAGTTATATCTTGGTTTGCATTCAGAGTTAATGGATTTCTATTTCATACACAGAAAAGGTGTGAAGGAAAAAAGACTTTCAACTATAGGGTTTGTGTTAAAGGGAGCAGGAAGGTGGATATGAGGACGATTATTATGGAATCCTCCAAGAGGTTATTCGCATTGAATATCCTGGAGAGCCGCTCAAACAATGTATGTTGTTCAGATGTGATTGGTTTAATAATACCCCTTAAGGAACACGTTGTTCGAAGCTATGTCCATTTGTAGAGGTGAATGCCACTCGAAGATATAGAAAATATGATCCATTCATATTTGCTAGTTCTGCAACCCAAGTGGTGTACATGAAATATCCGAATGGAATAAGAGATAAGTCTAACTGGTGGGTTGTTGTACCAAACAAACCCAGACATAAAGTGAATAACGAATTCATTTTACCAGCTGCATTTCAAGAGGAACATGTATCTCACATGACACCGATGAATGACACAATTCCTGCAACTTTGTTGAATGAAGAGGAAGACATTGAAGTTGTTAATGAAGAAGGTGCAAATTAGGGAGGTGCAGAGGCAGAGTGGGATGATGATTATGAATATATTGAAGATGAAGTCATTGTCGACCATGAAGATTCTGAAGAGGACAATGAAATTGACGATGAGGACTAGTAGAATAATTCCTAAATATACATTAAATCAATTTACCTATTTACATATTGTATGCATGTGGACTTTTTCATTATATGGATGTACACTTGGTCATTCTATGCATGTAGTCTTTGTTGAATAATTAATGACACAATTGTCATTGTATGATTTGGTAAAGTTGTTTAATTCTTGTATTTTATGTTATTTGATCACTACGGTTTGTATGTTTGTTATAAAGATGTCAGGTATGCAACATGGACGCGGTGATAGACGTGGTAGAACTCGGGAAAAAGGTCATAACAACCAAAGTGGCCAAGCGGAGGAAGAGTTTCAGGGATGGAAAAACAACCAAGACATCCCTCAGAATGCTTTTCCTGATCCCAACAGCGTCCAAAGCATGCAATTCACCCAATATATACCTCAAACTGCTACGTTCCCTTAGGCTGACATTTCCTTCTTCCAGTCACAGAGACCTCCTAACACTCAGACTCAAGGAGCATTTAAGGGTAACCAATTTAGCTCTTACATCCCTGTACCATATGTCATGTCACAACACAATGAACAAAGGAGTCGGGATCATAGTGAAGGTGCTTCAAGCCATGGGAGCACATCCAACAAGGTGCTTATTAGGGTAGATGGTAAAGAGTAAGTGGTTATACATTTCCACTTTTGTATATTCAGAACCCAAACATACATATAAATATGTTTGTTGTGACCACAATTTTGTAACTGTATTTCTTACTTGCAGCTTCTTTCCTTGTGATGTGGTGTTCGAAATAACAAAGATATATGTGAGCAAATTTCTCGAGCCTTAGCCAACATGAGGTAAAGTCTCTAAATCACAACAGGATCTGTGGTTTGGCGAGTTCAAGGTAAGATAAATTTACAAGTTCACTACAGCTGCAAATATATTGTTCACTAACATATTGTTTATGTTTTGCTGACTTTTATTTTACAGAAGCATTTCTATTGGGATGCAGGGCATGACTCCCAGATTGGGAGGAACTTTGAGGAGAAGGGGGCCAGTGGATTGAAGGACACATTTGGGGAGCTAAGAAAAAGGGACAAGCAGCCTCTGTGGTTATCTGACAGCACTTGGAAGTCACTTCAAGAGTACTAGGCTTCCGAAAAATTTCAAAAGGTGAGTGCACAAGCGAAGAAGAACCGAAACAATGATCTGGATGGCTTAGGTCCTTCTTTGCAAACATATGGTTCAATCCCATTTAGTGAGCAAAAGAGACATTTGGTAAGTGCGAAGAACTCTCACTTATTTCAACTTATTGCATTCTGTACTTTGTATGTGCTTTAATTTGCAATGCGCGAAGAACTCTCACATATTTCAACTTATTTGCATATTGCATAGGCTAAGAAGCTTCAAATGGAGCCGACTGCAATAGAGCTTTTTAAAGACACTCATCAACATGAGCAGGACAACACATGAGTTGATAAAAAATCTTAAAAAACATATGTAAGTAACATTTATTTTTATGTGTTTAAAATATTCTTATTCCGTCGTCATTATTAGATCTGCAACACTTAATATTTTTGATCTTATTTTGTAGATGGAGCATCAACGGAAATGAAAACAGATAAGGAATTTCCAATCCTCGACAGATCCTAGCTCCGATCCATCTGAAATTCTATCTGAGACAGAGCTGTGGGTGCAAGATAACTTAAACAAAAAGGGGCGCGTGTATGGACTGGGTTCAGAAGGGGTGAAACTAAAGCACCTGTTCAAGTCCATAGCAACATCTAGGGGCAACCAGGAGCCAGATGTGCGAGAGATGGTGACCCAATTGAACAATGAGATAAGTTCAATGGCGGCGTTAAATCGCGGAATTGAAGAGAGGAATTATCATTTAGAAGAGAAACTAATGATGTTGAGTGAACAACTTAGTGGGGTGCAAAACACACTGAGTGAGTTCATTAGATCTCAACAAGCATCTGGTTCTGGATCACGTCCACCCCCTTCTTTGCACCCTCGATAGCACTGCCGCTCCACTTATGCTGCTCCTTCTCCTCCTCCTCCTCCTCCTCCTCAGCCCCAATGTCAAAATGATGATGATGATGATAATGATGGTGATGATGATGGTGATGATGATGGTGATGGTGATGGTAATGGTGAGGACCATGGTTATGATCCGTACTCTACTTACAACTATTTCAACTTATTAAATAAAGATTTCTTATGTATATTCAAATAGATTATTATTAACTTAGTTAAATATGCACACGAAGGTCATATATCAATAACTTGGATGCATAATTCCTTTTAAATTGTTAAAATTTGTTGTTGGATAATAAGAGATCAACTAAAATTATCACACTTTTGCAAATCCATAAAACTTTCACATACTATGATAAGAATAAGAATATACGTTAAAAGAAATACGATTTGAAGTATATAAGAGTGACATATGCCAAAAGATTATGTGGTTGTGTTTTGTTTTTCTGTACCTATGCAATTAATGAAAAAATTTTGAGTTTTTCTAATTGTAATAACTATATGTAATTAGTATGGTAAATGATATTCATGATTCACGTAGTTGGGAAAATATTATTTGACCCACTGTAAAAATAAAAGTACAATAACTTTTTTATAAGTTAATTAGAAAGCCCCTCTTTAAGAATTCTTTGTGAATGAAAAAAAAGGAAAATTAATTTACAACTTCTTAAATTAATTGTGGAGTTTTCTCTACTTTTTTTAAAACTAACTCAATACGATTGTTTTAGGTGGCTCATGAATTATTTATTATTCATGTAATAAATTATTTGTGGTTTAACGTTTTCATTCTTTTTTTTTTTTTTGCTGGACAGAGGATTTAAAACATGATTAGGAAGTATTTCACTAATTAAAAAAGGAAATTTTTTATTTGGATTATTTTAGAAATTCTTTGACTTTTAATTTACAAATTTGTGGCCAAAGGGAGATCATTTCAGGGCTTTTCCCCCCTAAATTTCACCTGCGATGAATTATTGCAAATAAATCAAAAGTTGGACCTTATTTTTGAAGGTAAATTGTTTATGCGATTCGTCAAATATTTAGATTTAGACATAATATTAGTTAGTATTCTTTTAAAAATATTAATACTAGAAATAAAAAATTTTTTATTATTTTTTAATAGACTTTGATTTATGTTAGAAAATATGGCCGACCCAATAAGAACTTGCCATGTATCACATAATAGGCTTACATTATTTTGTTTATATATATATATATATATATATATCTCTATATGTATGTGTGTGTATATATATATATATATGTACACACACACACACACATACACACACACACACACACACACACACACACACACATATATATATATATATATATAGTGTAAAACCCCAGAAATTCAATTTGGGGAATTATATTCAGGTTGGACCGACCTAGACCCAAGTCAACTCAAGTCAATGCCAAGTGACTTCTCGTGAAATTTATTTCATTTAAGGAAGCTTTTAATTAATTTTCAATATTTTGGAAGTTTTCGGCCACCATGTTCAACGAAATTTTTGAACTTTTTTTTAATCTTTTCCCCCCTTTCCTAACCCTAACACCTAAACACCCCCTTATCTAAACCCTAACCCTCACGTTCCTCCCCTCCTCCCTCACACGTCTCTCTCTCTCTAGCCTCTCTCTCTCTCTCTCCTCCCTCACTCCCTGGCCGCCGAATTGCCACCACCAACCGCCGGCCGGCCGCCCTTACGCCGCCACCACACGGCCCATCTTCCCCTTTGCCTTGGTAAGGTAGAGATCCATGCATCCCCATGCATCAAAAACCCAAATTTTTGCCACTATCTTGAGTTTTAATCTTGATTTATGAACTAAAGCATTTTCTAACACACAATCTATTATGTTTTTCATTATTCTCAACATTGAACTTGGGCAAAGAAGGCGACTCTACTAACTTAGGACCAAAACTGATTGAAGGTATAAACTTTGATGTCGTTTTGATTTTTTTTTTTGTGGTTAAAACATTATTATTGTGGCTTGCTTGGGATGCGGCGAGGGTCTAGGGTTCAGTAGCAGGAGAGTTAAAATTTTTGGTGACCCGACACACGCAAAAACCGACCCCAAAGTGGAGTGATGAACTAGGCGGAATATGCACTGCAGTACCCTAAATTTAAAAAGTCAGTGAAATTTTTCTGGAAGGCTAAAAATCATGAAATTTTTATGGTATGCAAATTTGGTTGTGCTAAGTACGTGAGTTTTTGAATCAAACAAATCGGAGTTAAAACGATAAAGTGGTGGCCTATTTACTGGGCGCTGTCGAAATCAGGTCAGCGGGTATAGTCGGTAAATTTTTGGGTTTTTAACCTAGCTACTGTGTGAATTTGGGCGAACACCAAACATGGAAGTTGTATAGACAAGATTAACTTTCTGTATTAGGCTGGAAGTTGATTTTGGAGGCTGACGTGAAAGTTATAAGGTCGGGAATTCAGGTTAGAAAATCTGTCAGCTACTGCCGGGTTGGGTGTTAGGCTGCTTTGTCCCCAGATTTGAAGAATTCTCTAGGGTGGTTTCGGTTGCTAAAAATTGTAAAACCTTTTGGGTAAAAGCCTCTGGATGTGCCACATGAGCTCGTTTTGGAATTGGGCTGATTGGAGATTTGTGGCCCGAGTTAAAATTTACCTACTCGGGACTGTCCAAACTAAAACAGACACTGACATTGCTAAAAGAAGTAGGAAACGATCTAGTTCAGGATAGAACCGGGCAAAACTCTAAACATAGAAAAAGTAGAGGACGGCCCAAAGTTTCTGGATTGGGTTAGAACGTTTAAATTGGACATTGAGATCAAAAGTTACGGTATCTGGAAGTGGAGCCCAGATTCTGGCCGAATCTAGACCCTAACTTAAATTCTCAAAATATGTTCAGTCATACCTAAAATGTGCACAACTCACACTAAAATCGAAAATCTCATTTTGCAATCAATTGATCTTTTAAATCAAAAGAATAAGATTTACGGTATCCAATCTACTCCTCGCTAATCCTCTTCAAGCATCTACTCACTCTATTTAAGCACAGAGGGCAAATTGTATCAAAGAGGGGCTAATGAGTCGGTGTGCAAAACCATATTAAGCTTGCTTTTAAAAAGGGAAAAAGGATTTTAATTATCTAGACTTAATTTGCATAGTAAACAACCACTCCATGTGTGTGCATTGTCATAAATAGAAATCTAAAATTAGGGCAACTAGGTAATTATATCTCACGGTCATATACAAGTAGTCTCATCCTAAATCATGAATTAAAGACACTTTTAGGATCACAATGGTTAGCTTGGAGGCTCCTATAACACGCTAAAGCAGCAAGGGAATCACATAGGCATCCCGTAGCAGCACATACCATTTATAAACGACAACACACAAGAGCCATACACATGTTCGGAACAATGTCACACTTGAAATCAGGCATAACCCATAGAGTTAGTTCATGTTTCAGTGTATAAAGGGCATGTCACTAGGGTAATGCATGCAGTCATTTAAACTATAATAGGAAGCAGTATGAGTCATGAAATGCAAGCAACATGCCAAAATCGTATCACACAATAAGTCACACATGCTAAACTGGGCACCCAACTCAACTGCATCCTATACAGGGTTAAAGGCATCAAGAATGCTCGTGTACTCAACAATTCGCCCACATTCAACGATTCTATCAATAGATACTCCTAGGGTCTCACACAGCATTCTTTTAGGACATTTAGATGCACGGGGTTGTCAGATAGATAGAACACCTAGACATGTATATATGCGTGTAATCCCCATTTGCACCCTGTGGTCAATGGTTCTCCCTAAAACTCATCTAAATTTAGGAGAGGTCGGTGACCAACGACTATGATTGTTAAGTATGGTCGACATTAATGGTCTTATAGATGTGTGTTAGGGCCTTACAAGACACGCACTTGTCCCTAGGCGATTCTGGGGGTCTTGCTGTGCAGGTCACTTGCCTAAGTGGGAATTGTTTACTATGTACAATTTTCAAGTCTACTAGGTTGTTTCGCCCTTGTGCTTTGTAGGTATATTAGGGTCCATTCCAACCAAAACATTACCACCACACATCAAGAATCATAGTCTGTTATGGGAGAAAGTAAGTAATGCACGGTTTAGGCAACAATGGCAAAGAAGGGGAATAACATGTATACTTATGCAATGTTCAACAAGATCCTACCGCTAGCATTTGCATACAAAAATATCTCCTAATTCTACTCAGCCAATTCAAAATTCACAACAGCAAGGTATTATTTAGTAGGATTATCAATCATAACAGCCAATCTCAACATGTATGGCACAAGGGCATATACTTGTGAGTCTAGACTCATTCGTCATTGCAAAAGGGACACAAGTGCTTCAGTGTAAAGTGAAAACGAAGCTTGATAGTGAAAAGGACATTAACATTTCAAAACCTTGATTTTCAACAGCGAAAAATAGCTTATCTATTTCGAGCCTCCGCTCTACTATCTCTAAGTATGTCTGCTCTCTCTATTGTAGGGCCCAAGGAGCAATCTGCACATACGGCCAAAACGTGAGCTTAGAAAAAGATTTTCAAATGTTCGAGTTTAAATCAACGTTCTTTAACTATCAATTGTCCTATCAGAGCACACGAAGAAAACATTTACTACTCGAATCATCACTTAGCTCACATAAGGATGTGCAACTTAACTGGGTTCATATTCTAACACATGACTCACACACATCCAATCGGCTTAATCGGATCGCATAAAAGTCAATCGGTGAAGTCAATTAGCACATTAGGAATATATTGCACCAGTGAAGTACTCACAACGTCATCTGAAGGTGTAGGGAGAGCTATTTGACTCCTGTACTAATGCACAACTCACCATTTTTACTCAATCGATCTTCTCGAGCCACATGTAACTTGCTAAGGGCACCAACGATCATACAAAGCTCACATTTGCCCACAAAGCACAACATATGTCACGTTATCACAACATGTTTCTGGTGACTGTATGAAATGCAAGACTCAGGTCGCGGCCTATGGTCGTAGGACCTTTGCTCTGATACCATCAATGTTATCCGCCAACCCCTATGATTAGAAGTATTACGTTTTCCTAACTTCCTACTTAACTTTTGAGGCAAAAGGGACAGAGTTTCCCCTAAAAACTGACAATTTCTAGGCTAATAGCCTTACAATAAATCCCATGCAATCAACGGAAGCACAAACTATTCTAAAATAAGCTCAACGGCTACACGTCGGAGTTCATAACTCAACGAGCAACTTGCTCAGGGTACATCAAACAATATAATTCATTGGTAAAGGAGAAATGAAAGATACGACTCAACGGTTCACACAACCGGAGTACTGGGGTTTACTTCTTACAACGTAGCTAATTTCAGCTAAAAAGGTCAACTGACAAATAAGATGGTTGGCTCACATGGCCATATAGAATAATTCCGAAACCGAATACACTACATGAACCAGAATACTTGTTTACATATATTTGCAACTAAGAATACATTCTACAGCATCATCAGAGAGCAAGACCACTCCACTATGGCCACACATAACCCTTTCAGCAAGAATAACTTCCATTTTGATATAAATCAGACAACTTCTGCCTGTTATAAAGAAAACCTGGGGAAAAAGGGAAAAGAGTAGTGGGATGAGCAACCACACGTTCAGTGAGTATTCCTCGACTCCTTAAAACCAAAACCGTTGCAGGCAATATTACCATCAATAGCCACATAGTACGTGCTTTTGTATTGCTATCGTATTAGGTAATGATAGTCCCCAAGGATTGATTATTACCCATAAACTTTATTTTAGCTACTCAAACTCATTTTTAGGTTCCCAAATAACCAAATCTCTTAAAAATCAAACACTCAAACACATAAGCAAGCAACGAGGGCTAAGCAGAGAACTTTCTTTCATAGGTTATGCACATTCAAAGCTTTAATGTTTGATTCACTAAGAACATAGCCATGCCTTACCTGAATTTTCATTCAAATACTCATTCGTAAAATAAGCGCAGAATATGCATAGAGATCTTCCTTTTCTTCTTTTTGAAAACACTTTGTTTAACCTCTTGAATGAGCCACATATCGCGCATTTAAGCAATACTATTATCATATTGAATGACAGAGAGTTTTCGTTAACTCCAACTATAGGCTATATGACACATTACATGAATCATTCTTTGTCTATCTAATTTACTTGTGCGAGATACTTAAACACATGGAGTAAGTATCATACAAGGAGCTTTTTTCTCATGACATGCACATTTAAAGTCATATCATCAATGCATTATAAGAATATGGCCACATATTACTTGAAATCGTATTCAACTGAGCTTAGGAATTTTTTCCATTAGGCATTCATAGAAATTTTCCTTTCTTTCTTTGAAAACACTTTTTACAACCTCATAAGGTTCACATCCTTCAAAAGGAATTTCTTTCGTATTGGCCCTTGCAGGACTCTTATAAGCTTTTCACCTTTCATTCAATTTGGCATCTTAATGGCCCATAAGAACTGTCTTTCTTTCTGAAATACTTAAAATGGCAAAATGTCGATTGCTTTCCTTTGGTTATTAGGAAAATACTTCTGGCACAGGATCATTACAGGGTGCTAGTTGAGTGAGATCTATTCTCAACCCCATGGTGAGACCTAACGCTCACGCTTAAGCTCTCACTCCTGCAATGACTACATATAACATATTGGGCCATTACCCTCGTCACGGTCTTATAGGGTTTCCTATTATCAGGCCTTATTTCCTAGGCTAGCATCATTCATATCATATTGTCCAAAGTACATTATCTTAGCTAATTTAAAACGTATGGCCATAATGGCTAATAATTTTGCTGCATCTCATAGCTAAATCCTTTTTCGTACAACGCACTCCCATTTTATTTTAACTCTTAGGGATTCCCCCGTTCTAGCATGTTCACTCCCAAAACTGTATTTGTGTAGTTAAAATAGGCCATCGATCGCTAATAGTTATGGCTACTATTAGTTACAACCATGAAAACATTCTTTTTCAAAGTCCCCTTACTCGCAAGATGCAACTTAATGACATAAAGGGAAGGGGGTTTGCAGGTAACACATTCAATCGCTTCATAATCAACTCAGCAGAATAAGCCACACTTGGCCCCGCAATGCACACGATTGCGTTAAACACAACCCAGGCTCCCTCCTCGCACAATGCCAGCCACAAAGAACCTCAAAACTCTCATTAGTTTAACCTCAAACCATCCATCTACCAACTCGGTTTTCAGTTTCGTACGCATAGCATAGCGTCATAAAAGTCATAAAGAATGGCATAACAACGAGATATAACTTACCAAGCGATCTAGCATCCCTCCAGCGGTGTATTACAGCATTTATAGACATACATAGTTTATTAAAATAAATATGGCCCCTAAAGGCTCGAAATGAACAAGAAGGCATGAAACTAACTTGCATACAGTGGTCGTGATTAAGGAGTAAATACGCTCATTCTATGGCATTTTCAAAAGCGAATCCAGGCGCATTTATGACCCCTTGAGTTTATTTAATTTAATTAGGATCATTGGGTTATCTCAAGGTTTTTTTCAACATGAATTAACCGGATTAGCAGTCAACAATTTAAAGCATTCCTAGGTCATTTCATGCATTCGCGAACATAAATCAATGGCCTAACATGCATTGTTTCAAAACATTCAGAGATTATTTAGAAGCAACTTTTCAATCATGAATTAACTAAATAAACAAGGATCGATTTGAAGTATTTGTATATTATTTCGAAGTTACTTACAAGTATGGATTAACTAAACTAACATATATCGATTCGAAGCCGTTTTCAAGCGTTAATTAACTAAACTGACCTATATCGATTCGAAGCATTATGAGGTTATTTCGAAGTTACCTTCAAACATGATTTAACTAACTTAACAAGCAATGATTCAAACATGCTTAGGTTGCTTCAATAGGTTACTTTTAATCACGAACGAACTAACGTATTCATCATGCAACAGTTTAGCACATTGTTCATTCGCATATTACCAAAATTGCTAACATGAAAGCACAAATTTGTCAAATTACAGGAATACTTTCTGTCCAACTAAGATGGTTATGTTGGCCCTTTTTAAGTAGCATTTCAAGTATAAAGCTAGTTCAATTTAGCGCACATTTAAGGCGGCCTAAACGTGCATAATCTAAACTCAAATTCAGTCACTCAAAGCATGCACAACAGGCAATGTAATCAGCTCAATTTAGGATATTGTTAAGACAGCTTAAACATGCAGAATCTAAGCTGAATTCAATTCGAACAGGGCATGCATAAATAGGAAACAGTAGCAGTTCATTTCTAGGCATAATCAGGCAGCCTATACATCTATATTTGAGCATGGATTTAGTCAAATAGAACATGCACAATCCCTCTTTACGCTTTCAGTAAGCCTAGTAAATCCCAAATTAATATGCATCATCATTCAAGGCTAAAACATTTTCGAAATTATTAATAATTTAGGAGGCCAGAAACATCCACCTGGACTCCAAGCTTGGGACCCGTTCTAAGGGCTTTGGCTCAAATCTGAGGGCTGGAAAACCTCAACCCCCGGCCATAGCTCACTGACCGTACACCCAGACACCAAACCGCACCCGATCCGTGCAATTCAGACCCCAAATTCATCCCCAAACGTTCACTCACTAAACTGAAATTGAGAGGGATACTTGTGCTGCGAATTCAACCCTAATTTGCATGGCAATTGAAGAAGCTAGAGGCATGGCTGAGTCTGGGTATGCGCTCGATGCCCCGAAACAGGGCCCAAGTCCACCAAAATAGTGGTGGGTGGTTCCTCTTTGTTTTTCGCCCAGATTTCATGGCTAGGAGTTGATTTGATGATAGGAGGGTGAAATACGAGGGAATATGGTGTTGGGTGAGGCAAAAATCCAGTGAGAATCAAGAGCTTGGGCCGTGTTTATGGCGGTAGAGGAGAGCATGAGGAAGAAGAGGTAGGGAGGAAAGAGAAAGATGTCGGGCAGGGGGTGTCGAGAGCCATCAGGTTGAAGAAAAGGGACCAGGCACAATGACAAAAATACCCCTACGCTTCTCTCTCCCTTTTTCTTGGTATCGGCTTGTTCAAATTAATACCGCTCCCCTAGTTCGTATCTTGAAATCTAAACCCTGATTGATAATACGACCCCCCCTCGATTATTCGTTCCCAAATATAACAAGGTTCGATCCAATAAACAACGAACTAATTCTAAGGCTGACAATCTAATCGTATTCGGAAAACGACTAAATTAAACTATCGGTATAATTTAATGGCACAAATTAGCACGAATTAAACTTAAAATCAATAATAACAACAATAATTCTTTTTAATAAAATTATCATTCATTTAAGCACATCGGTAATAATTTAACTCATGTCGTTAATAAAATACAATTTTATAACTTAAAAAGGTAACACGATTAGCTTAATAAAAAATGAAGAATACGGGTGTTACATTTTTCCTCCCTTAAAAGAATTTCATCCTCGAAATTCCCAAGCTATGTTCAGTCATACCTAAAATGTGCAAACTCCCACTAAAATCCAAAATCTCATTTTGCAATCCTCTTCAAGCGTCTACTCAATCTATTTAGGCACCGAGGGCAAGTTGCATTGAAGAGGGTCAAATGAGTTGTCGTGAAAAACCATATTAAGCTTGCTTTTAAAAAGGGAAAAAGACTTTTAATTGCGTAGACTCAACTTGCATAGCAAACAACCACTCTTTGTATGTGCATTGTCATAAATCGAAATCTAAAAGTAGGGCAATTAGGCAATGATATCTCACGGTCATATACAAGTAGTGTCATCGTAAATCATGAATTCAAGACACTTTTAGGATCACAACGGTTAACTTGGCGGCTCCTATAACACATTAAAGCAGTAAGGGAATCACATAGGCATCCCGTAGTGTCACATAGCATTTATAAACGATAACACGCACGAGCCATACACATGTTCGCAGCAATGTCATGCTTGAATTCTGGCATAACCCATAGAGTTAATCCATGTTTCAGTGTATAAAGGGCATGTCACTAGGGTAATGCATGCAGTAATTCAAACTACAATAAAAAGCAATAGGAGTCATGAAATGTAAGCAACATGCCAAAATCATATCACGCAGTAAGTCACACATGCTAGACTGGGCACCCAACTCAACTACATCCAGACTCAAAACAGGCGTCACGAATGCTCGTGTATTCAACAGTTTACCTACATTTAACGATTCTATCTATAGATACTCCTATGGTCTCATACAACACATGATGCCATAATAATTCTTTTAGGACATGTAGACTCATGGGGTTGCCACATAGAAAGAACACCCGGACGTGTATATATGTGTGCAATCCCCGATTGCATCATGCGATCAACGGTTCGCCCTAAAACGCATTCAAATTTAGGAGAGGTCGGTGACCAACGACTATGATTGTTGAGTATGATCGACATTAATGGTCTTATAGATATGTGTTTGGGTCTTACGAGATACGCACTTGTCCCTAAGCGATCCTAGGGGTCTTGCTGTGCAGGTCGCTTACCTACATAGGGATTGTTTACTACGTACAATTCTAAGGTCTACTAGGTTCTTTCTCCCTTGCGCTTTCTAGGTAAATTAGAGTCCATTCCAACCAAAACATTGCCACTGCACGCCACGAATCATAGTTTGTTATGGGAGAAAGCAAGTAATGCATGGTTTAGGCAACAATGGCAAAGAAGGGGGAACAACAGGCGTGCTTATGCAATGTTTAAGAAGATCCTATTGCTAGCATTTGGATACGAAAATATCTCCTAATTGTACTCAGACAATTCAAAATTCACAACAGCAAGGTATCATTTAGTAGGATTATCAATGATAACAGCAAATCTCGACACATATTGCATAAGGGCAAGTACTTGTGACCTAAACTCATTCATCATTGGAAAAGGGACGCAAACCCTTCAGTGTGAAGTGAAAATAGAGCTTAACAGTCAAACGGACATTAACATTTCAAAACCTTGAATTTCAAAAGTGAAAAATAGCTTATCTATTTTGAGCCTCTTTTCTACTGTCTCTAAGTATGTCTGCTCTCTCTATTGTTTTATCCCAGCGCACGAAGAAAACATTTACTACTCGAATCATTACCTAGCTCACATCAGGATGTGTAAGTTAATTGGGTTCACATTCTAACACATGACTCACATACATTCGATCGACTTAACCGAATCACATGAAAGTGAATCCGTGAAATCAAGTAGCACGTTAGGAACATATTGCACCAATGAAGTACTCACAACGTCACCTGAAGGTATGGGGAGAGCTATTTGACCCCTATAATAACGCACAGCTCACCACTTTTACTCAATCGACCTTCTCGAGCCACACATAACTAGCTAAGGGCACGAGCGATCATAAAAAGCTTACATTTACACACAAAGCACAACATATGTCATGTCACCACAACGTGTTCCTAGGCAACTATATGAAATACAAGACTCAGGTTGCAGCCTATGGCTACAGGACCTTTGCTCCGTTACCATCAATGAAACGGCCCCAACTCCTATGGTTGGAAGCATTTCGTTTTCCTAACTTCCCACTTAACTTCTGAGGTAAAATAGATAGAGTTTCCCCTAAAAACTGACCATTTCCAGGCCAAAAGCCTTACAATAAACCCCTGCAATCAATAGGAGCATAAAACATTCTAAAATAAGCTCAACGGCTACACCCGGAGTTCATAACTCAACGAGCGACTCGCTTGGAGTACATCAAATAATATAGTTCATTAATAAAGGAGAAATGAAAGATACAATCCAACGGTTCACACAACCGGAGTACTGGGGCTTACATCCCAAAACGTAACTAATTTCAGCTAAAAAGATCAACTGACAAATAAGATGGCTGGCTAACATGGCCATATAGAGCGATTCCTAAACTGAATGCACTACGTGAACCAGAATACTTGTTTACATATATTTACAACTAAGAATACATTCTATAACATCATCAAACAGCAAGACTACTCCATTGTGGGCACACATGACTCCCCTTTCAGCAAGAATAACTTCCATTATGACATAAATGAGTTGACTTCTGCCTGTCACAAAGAAAACCCGGGGAAAAAGGGGAAAGAGTAGTGGGATGAGCAACCACACGCTTGGTGAGTATTCCCTAACTCCTTAAAACTAAAACTGTTGCAAGCAATATTACCTTTAATAGCCACATATCACGTGCTTATGTATTACTATCGTATTAGGCAATCATAGTCCCCGAGGATGGATTATTACCTATAAACTTCATTTTAGCCGCTCAAACTCATATTTAGATGCCTAAATAACCAAATCTCCTAAAAATCAAACACCCAAGCACATAAGCAGGCAATGAGGGCTAAGCAGAGAACTTTCTTTCATAGGTTATGCACATGCAAAGCTTTAATGTTTAATTCATTAAGAACATAGCCATGCCTTACTTTAATTTTCACTCAAACACTGAGTCATAAAATAAGCATAGGATATGCACAAAGATCTTCCTTTTCTTCTTTCTTAAAACACCTTATTTAACCTATTTAATTAGTCACATATCACGACTTTAAGCAGTACTATTATCGTATTGAACGATAGAGAGTTTTCGTGAATTTCAGCTGAAGGCTATGTGACACATTATATGAATCATGTTTTTCTATCTAATTTACTTGTGCGAGATACTTAAACACATGGAGTAAGGATCATACAAGGAGCTTCTTTCTTATTACATGCGCATTTAAACTCATATGCTCGATGCATTATAAGAATATGGCAACATATTACTTGAAATTGCATTCAAAGGAGCTTAGGAATCTTTTCCATTAGGCATTAATAGAAATTTTCCTTTCTTTCTTTGAAAACACTTTTCATAACCTCTTGAGGTTCACATCCTTTAAGAGGAATTTCTTTCGTATTGGTCCTTATAGGACCCTTATAAGCTTTTCACATGTTATTCAATTTGGCCTCTTAATGGTCCATAAGAACTTTCTTTTTTTCTGAAATACTTAAAATTGTGAAATGTCGATCGCTTTCCTTTGCTTATTAGGAAAATACTTCTGGCATAAGATCATTACAGGGTGATAGTTGGGTGAGATCTATTCTCAATCCCACAGTGAGACCTAACGCTTACACTTAAGCTCTTACTCCTGGGTTGGCTGCATATAACATGCTGGACCATTACCCTCGTCAGGGTCTTCTAGGGTTTCCTAGTACTAGGATTTATTCCCTAGGCTAGCATCATTCACATCATATTGTCCAAAGTAGATTATCTTAGCTAATTTGAAGCGTATGGACATAACGACTAATAATTTTGCTGCCTCTCATAGCGAAATCCTTTTTCATACAACACACTTTCTTTTTATTTAAACTCCTTAGAGATATCCCCGTTCTAGCAGGTCCACTCCCAAAACTGTTTTGCATTGTTAAAATAAGCCATCGATTGCTAATAGTTATAGATACTATTAGTTACAACTACGAAAACCTTTTTTTTTCAAACTCACCCTTACTCGCAAGATGTAACTTAATGACATAAAGGGAAGGGGGTTTGCATGCAACACATTCAATCACTTTATAATAAACTCAGTAGAATAAGCCACACATGGCTTCGTAATCCATAAGATTACGGTTAAACACAACCGAGGCTCCCTCCGCACACAATTTTAACCATAAAGAACTTTAAAACTCTCATTAGTTTAACCTCAAACCATCCATCTACCAGCTCGACTTTTAGTTTTGTAAGCATAGCATATCATCATAAAAGTCATAATGAAAGGCATAATATCTATATATAACTTACCAAGCAATCTAGCATCCCTCCAGTGGCGCATTATGGCATTTATGAACATATACAGTCTATTAACATAAATAAGGCCCGTAACGGCCCAAAATGAACAACAAAGCATGAAACTAACTTGCATACATTGATCATGATTAAGGAGAAAACACGCCCATTCTTAGGCATTTTCAAAAGCGAATCCGGACACATTTAAACCCCTTCAAGTCTATTTAATTTAATTAGGATCATTGGGTTATCTCGAGGTCTTTTCAACATGAATTAACGGGACTAGCACTCAGCGATTTAATGCATTCCTAGGTCATTTCAAGAGTCATTTACAAACATGAATCGATGACCTAACATGCATCGTTTCAAAACATTCATAAATTATTTTGAAGCTACTTTTCAAGCAAGAATTAACTAAATAAACAAGCATAGATTTGAAGTATTCATATATTATTTCGAAGCTACATAAGTATGGATTAACTAAACTAACATATATCAATTCGATACCATTTTCAAGCGTTAATTAACTAAACTAACCTACATCGATTCGAAGCATTATTAGGTTATTTCAAAGTTACTTTTAAACATGATTTAATTAGCTTATCAAGCATCGATTCAAACATGCTTAGGTTGCTTCAATAGGTTACTTTTAACCACGGACGAACTAACTTATTCAACATGCAACGGTATAGTGCATCGTTCATTCGCATAATACCCACATTGCTAACATGAAATCACAAATTTATCAAATTATAGCCATACTTTCAGTCCAACAAAGATGGTTATTCTGGCCCTTTTTAAGTAGCATTTCAGGCATAAAGCTAGTTTAATTCTGTGCACTTTTGGGACAACCTAGACATGCATAATCTGAACTCGATTTCAACCATTCAAAGCATGCACAATAGGCATAGTAATCAACACAATTCATGATATTGTTCAGACAGCTTAAACATGCATAATCTAAGTTGAAATCAATTCGAATAGGGCACGTATAAACGGGAAACATTCAGCAGTTTTTTCTGGGCATAATCAGGCAGCCCATACATCTATATTTGAGCATGGATTCGGTTAAATAGAACATGTACAATCCCTCTTTACGCTTTCAATAAGCCTAGTAAATTCTAAACTGACATGCATCATCATTCAAGGCTAAAATATTTTCAAAATTATTACTAATTTAGGAGGCGAGTAACACCCACCTGGACTGTAAGCTTAGGACCCGTTCTAAGGGCTTTGGCTCGACTTTGAGGGCCGAAAAACCTCAACCCTCAGCCCTTGGCCCTAGCTCGCTGACCACACGACCAGACCCCAAACCGTGCACGATTCATGCAATTCGGACCGTAAATTCACCTCCAAATGTTCACTCACTGAACTGAAATTGAGAGGGATACTTGTGTTGTGAGTTCAACCCTACTTTGCATGGCAATTGAAGAAGCTAGAGGCAAGGTTGCGTGGCTGAGTCTGGGTATGCATTAGATGCCTCGAAACAACACCCAAGTCCACCAAAATCACAGTGGCTCCTCTTCGTTTTTCGCCCAGATTTCACAGCTAAGGGTTGATTTTATGATGGGAGGGTGAAATATGAGGTAATATGGTGTTAGGTGAGGCGAAAATCCGGTGAGATTCGAGAGCCTGGGTCGTGTTAATGGCGATGGAGGAGAGCATGAGGAAGAAGAGGCTGGGAGGGGAGAGAGATTTCGGGCAAGGGGGTGTCGTAAGCCATCAGGTAGAAGAAAAACGGCCTGGTGAAATGACACAAATACCCCTACGCTTCTCTCTCCCTTTTTTTGGTATCGGCTTGTTCAAATCAACATTGCTAGCCTAGTTCGTATCCCGAACTCTGAACCCTGATCAATAATACGACCCTCCTTCGATTATTCTTTCCCGAATATAACAAGGTTCGATTTAATAAACAATGAACTAATTCTATGGTTGACAAGCTAATCGTACTCGGGAAACGACTAAATTAAACTATCGGTACAATTTAATTGCACAAATTAGCGCAAATTAAATTTAAAACCAATAATAATAATGATAATTCTTTTTAATAAAATTATCGTTTACTTAAGTGCATCAGTAATAATTTAACTCATATCGTTAATAAAATACGATTTTATAACTTAAAAGTGTTAATACAATCAGCTTAACGAAAAACGAAGAATGCGGGTGCTACATTCTTCCCTCATTAAAAGAATTTCGTCCTCGAAATTCTTAAACTATGTTTAGTCATGCCTAAAATGTGCACAAGTCGCACTAAAATCCAAAATCTCATTTTGTAATCGACTGATCTTTTAATTCAAAAGAATAAGACTTATAGTATCCAGTCTCCTCCTCACCAATCCTCTTCAAGCGTCTGCTCACTCTATTTGGGCGCCGAGGGCAAATCACATCGAAGAGGGGCAAATGAGTTCACATGGAAAACCATATTAAGCTTGCTTTTAAAAGGGGAAAAAGGCTCTTAATTATCTAGACTCAATTTGCATAGTAAACAACAACTCTATGTATACGCATTGTCATAAATCGAAATCTAAAAGTAAGGCAATTAGGCAGTGATATCTCATGGCCATATACAAGTATTCTCATCTTAAATCACGAATTCAAGACACATTTAGGATCGCAACGGTTAAGTTGGAGGCTCCTATAACACATTAAAGTGGCAAAGGAATCACATCGGCTTCCCGTAGCATCACAGAGTATTGACAACACACACGAGCTACACACATGTTCGCAACAATGTCACACTTGAAATCAGGCATAACCAACAGAGTTAATCCATGTTTCAGTATATAAAAGGCATGTCACTGGGGTAACATATGCGGTCATTCAAACTATAATAGGAAGCAATAGAAATCATGTAATGCAAGCAGCGCGCCAAAACCATATCATGTAGTAGGTGACACATGCTAGACTGGGCACCCAACTCAACTGCATCCTATACAGGCTCAAAACAAGCATCAAGAATGCTCGTGCACTCAAAGTTCACCCACATTCAATGGTTCTATCTATAGCTACTCTTATGTTCTCACACAGCACATGACGCCATAATAATTCTTTTAGGATATGCAGACTCACAGGGTTGTTGCATAGAAAGAACACCTAGATGTGTATATATGTGTGTAACCCCTATTTGCACCCCGTGGTCAACGGTTCACCCTAAAACTCATCCAAATTTAGGAGAGGTCGGCGACCAACGGCTATGATTGCTGAGTATGGCCGACATTAATGGTCTTATAGGTATGTGTTATGGTCTTATGAGACATGCACTTGTCCCTAAACGATCCTAGGGGTCTTGCTGTGCAGGTCGCTTACCTAAGTAAGGATTGTTTACTATGCACAACTCCAAAGTCTATTAGGGTTTTTCTCTCTTGCGCTTTCTAGGTATATTAGGGTCTATTCCAACCAAAACATTTGCACCGCACATCACGAATCACAGTCTATTGTAGAAGAAAGCAAGTAATGCATGGTTTAGGCAACAATGGCAAAGAAGGGGAACAAGAGGCATACTTATGCATTGTTCAACAAGATCCTACCTCTAGCATACAAAAATATCTCCTAATTCTACTCAGGCAATTCAAAATTCACAACAGTAAGGTATCATTTAGTGGGATTATCAATCATAACAGCCAATCTCGACACGTATGGCGCAAGGGCATGTACTTGTGAGCCTAAGCTCATTCATCATTGTAAAAGGGACGTAAGTCCTTTGGTGTAAAGTGAAAACGGAGCTGGACCGTCAAAACAACATTAACATTTCAAAACATTGAATTTCAAAAGCGAAAAATAGCTTATCTATTTTGAGCCTCTCCTCTGCTATCTGCTCTCTCTATTGTAGGGCCCGAGGAGCAATCCACACATAGGGCCAAAGAGTGAGCTTGGAAAAGATTTTCAATCGTTCGAGTTTGAATCAACGTGCTTTAACTATCGATTATCTTATCGAAGTGCACGAAGAAAACATTTACTACTCAAATCATCACTTAGCTCAGACAACGATGTGCAAGTTAACTGGGTTCACATTCTAACACACGACTCATATACATCCAGTCAGCTTAACCGGATCACACAAAAGTCAACCACTGAAGTCAATCAGCACTTTAGGAACATATGCACCAATTAATACTCACAACATCACCCAAAGGTGTGGGGAGAGCTATTTGACTCCTATACTAACGCACAACTCACCACTTTTACTCAATCGACCTTCTCGAGCCACACATAACTTGTTAAGTGTACCAACAATCATACAAAGCTCATATTTACGTATAAAGCCCAACATATGAAATGCAAGACTCAGGTCGCGGCCTATGGCCATAGAACCTTTGCTTTGATACCATCAATGTAACGCCTCCAACCCCGACTGTTAGAAGCGTTACATTTTCCTAACTTCTCACTTAACTTCTGAGGTGAAACGGATAGAGTTTCCTTCAAAACTGACCATTTCCAGTCTAAAAGCCTTACAATAAACCCCTGTAATCAACAAAGCATAAAGCATTCTAAAATAAACTCAACAGCTACACGCTGGAGTTCATAAGTCCATGAGCAACTCGATTGGAGTACATCAAACAATATAGTTCATTAATAAAGGAGAAACGAAAGATACAACTCAACGGTTCACACAACCGAAGTACTGAGACTTACATCCTAAAACGTAACTAATTTCCGCTAATTAGGTAGTTCGCGCACATGGCCATACAAAGCGATTCCTAAAATAAATGCACTACATGAAAGAGAATACTTGTTCACATATATTTACAACTAAGAATACATTCTATAACATTATTAAACAGCAAGACTACTCCACTGTGGGCGCACATAACTCCCCTTTCAGCAAGAATAACTTCTATTTTGACATAAATGAGTCGACTTCTGCCCCTCACAAAGAAAACCTAGGCAAAAAGGGGAAAGAGTTGTGGGATGAGCAACCACACATTCAGTGAGTATTTCTTGACTCCTTAAAACCAAAACCATTGCAGGCAATATTACCATTAATAGCCACATATCATGTGCTTATATATTACTATCGTATTAGGCAATCATAATCCCCAAGGATGGATTATTGCCCATAAACTTCATTTTAGCCCCTTAAACTCATTTTTAGATTCCTAGGTAACCAAATCTCTTAAAAATCAAACACTTAAACACATAAGCAGGCAATGAGGGCTAACTAGAGAACTTTCTGTCATAGGTGATGTACATTCAAAGCTTTAATGTTTGATTCATTAAGAACATAGCCATGCCTCGAATTTTCATTCAAACACTCATTCATAAAATAAGCACAGGATATACACAGAGATTTTCCATTTCTTCTTTCTGCAAACACATTATTTAACCTCTTGAATTAGCTACATATCATATATTTAGGCAGTACTATTATCGCATTGAATGACCGAGAGTTTTCATTTATCTAACTATAAGCTATGTGACACACAATATGAATCATGCTTTGTCTATCTAATTTACTTGTGCGAGATACTTAAACACATGGAGTAAGGATCATACAAGGAGCTTCTCTCTCATAACATGCACATTTAAACTCATATGCTCGATGCATTATAAGAATATGGCCACATATTACTCAAAATCGCATTCAACTAAGCTTAGGAATCTTTTCCATTAGGCATTCAGAGAAATTTTCCTTTCTTTCTTTGAAAAGACTTTTCATAACCTCTTGAGGTTCACATCCTTTAAAAGGAATTTATTTCGCATTGGTCTTTACAGGACCCTTGTGAGCTCTTCACATTTCATTCAATCTGGCCTCTTAATGGCCTATAAAAACTTTTTTTCTTTCTGAAGTACTTAAAATAGCGAAATGCCGATCGCTTTCCTTTGCTTATGAGGAAAATACTTCTGGCATAAGATCATTACAGGGTGCTAGTTGGGTGAGATCTATTCTCAACCATATAGTGAGACCTAACTCTGACGCTTAAGCTCTTACTCCCGGGATGGCTACATATAACATATTGGACCATTACCCTTGTTAGGGTCTTCTGGGGTTTCCTAGTTCCACGACTTATTCCCTAGGCTGGCATCATTCATATCATATTGTCCAAAGCACACTATCTTAGCCAATTTAAAGCATATGGACATAATGGCTAATAATTTTGCTGCCTCTCACAACAAAATCCTTTTTCACACAAGGCACTTTCTTTTTATTTAAACTCCTTAGGGATTCCCCCGTTTTAGCATATTCACTCCTAAAATTGTATTTGTATAGTTAAAATAACTATTGATTGCTACTAGTTATGGCTATTATTAGTTACAACCACGAAAACCTTGTTTTTCAAACTCACCTTCACTCGCAAGATACAACATAATGACATAAAGGGAAGGGGGTTTGCACATAACACACTCAATCACTTCATAATCACCTTAGTAGAATAAGCAACACATGACCTCGTAACCCACACAGTTGCGGTTGAGCACAATCCAGGCGCCCTCCTCACACAACACCAACCACAAAGAACCTCAAAACTCTCATTAGTTCAACCACAAACCATCCATCTACCAACTCAGTTTTCAATTTCGTAAGCATAGCATAGCATCATAAAAGTCATAAAGAATGGCATAATGGCGATATATGACTTACTGAGCGATCTAGCATACCCCCAGTGGCGCATTACAACATTTATAAACATACACAATTTATTAACATAAATAAGGCCCGTAAGGGCCCGAAATGAACAACAAGGCATGAAACTGACATGCATACATTGATCATCATTAAGGGGTAAACATGCTCATTCTAAGGCATTTTCAAAAGTGAATCTGGGCGCATTTAAGGCCCTTCGAGTCTATTTAATTTAATTAGGATGATTTGGTTATTTCGAGGTCTTTTCAACACGAATTATCCAGATTAGCACTCAAAGATTTTTCCTAGGTCATTTCAAGAGTCATTTGCAAACATGAATCATTGACTTAACACGCATCGTTTCAAAGCATTCATAGATTATTTCGATGCTACTTTTCAAGTATGAATTTACTAAATAAACAAGCATCGATTGGAAGTATTCGTATATTATTTGGAAGCAACTTATGAGCATGGAATAACTAAACTAACATATATCGATTCGAAGCCATTTTCAAGCGTTAATTAACTAAACCAACCTATATCGATTCGAAGCATTATTAGGTTATTTCGAAGTTACTTTTAAACATGATTTAACTAACTTAACAAGCACCGATTCAAACGTGCTTAGGTTACTTCAATAGGTTACTTTTAGTCACGAACGAACTAACTAATTCAGCATGCAACAGTTTAGCGCATTGTTCATTCGCATAATACCCACATTGCTAACATGAAACCACAAATTTGTCAAATTATAAGGATACTTCCGGTCCAACTAAGCTGGTTATTCTGGCCCTTTTTTGGTGGCATTTCAGGCATAAAGCTAGTTTAATTCTGTGCACTTTTAGGATAGCCTAAACATGGATAATCTAGACTCGAATTCAACCGTTCAAAGCATGCACAATAGGCATAGTAATCAACAAAATTCACGATATTGTTCAGACAGCCTAAACATGCAGAATCTAAGTTGAATTCAATTCGAACAGGCCACGTATAAACAGGAAACTTTTCAGCAGTTTTTTTTGGGCATATTCAGGTAGCCTATACATCTATATTTGAGCATGGAGTCAGTCAAATAGAACATGCAGAATTCCTCTTTATGCCTTCAGTAAGCCTACCAAATCCTAAACTGACATGCATCATCATTCAAGGCTAAAACATTTTCGAAATTATTACTAATTTAGGAGGCGAGAAACACCCACCTAGACTTCAAGCTTAAGACCCATTCTAAGGGCTTTGGCTCAACTTTGAGGGCCGAAAAACTTCAACCCTCGACCCTAGCTCGCTGGCCACACAGCCAGACCCCAAACCGCGCCCAATCCATGCAATTCCGACCCCAAATTAACCCCCAAATGTTCAATCACTGAACTGAAATTGAGAGGGATACTTAAGCTGCAATTTCAACCCGAATTTGCATGGCAATTGAAGAAGCTAGAGGCAGGGTTGCATGGCTGAGTTTGGGCATGCGTTGCATGCCTCGAAACAGCGCCCATGTCCACTAAAATCGCAGTGGTTTCTCTTCATTTTTCGCCCAGATTTCACGGCTAGGGGTTGATTTGATGATGAGAGGGTGAAATCTGAGTGAATATGGTGTTGGGTGAGGCGAAAATTCGGTGAGATTCGAGAGGTTGGGCCGCGTTTATGGCAAAGGAGGAGAGCATGAGGAAGAAGAGGCAGGGAGGAGAGAGAGAGATGTCGGGCAGGAAGGGTGTTGCGAGTCATCAGGTAGAAAAAAAGAGGCCGACTGAAATGACAAAAATACGCCTATGCTTCTCTCTCCCTTTTTTTTGGGTATCGGCTTGTTCAAATTAACACCGCTAGCCTTGTTCGTGTTCCGAACTCTAAACACTGATCGATAATACGACCCTCTTTCAATTATTCGTTCCCTAGAATAACAAGGTTCGATTCAATGAACAATGAGCTAATTCCGTGGTTGACAACCTAATCTTATTCGGAAAATGACTAAATTAAACTATCGGTATAATTTAATGGCACAAATTAGTCCGAATTAAATTTAAAATCAATGATAGCAATAATAATTCCTTTGAATAAAATTATCGTTCACTTAAGCACATCAGTAATAATTTAACTCATATCATTAATAAAATACGATTTTATAACTTAAAAAGGTAATACGATCAGTTTAACAAAAAATGAAGAATGCGGGTGTTACATTCTTCCCCCCTTAAAAGAATTTCATCAGCAAAACTCTCGAACTATGTTCAGCCATACCTAAAATGCACACAACTTGCACTGTAATCCAAAATCTCATTTTGCAATCAACTGATCTTTTAAATCGAAAGAATAAGACTTATGGTATCCAATCTACTCCTCGCTAATCCTCTTCAAGCGTCTACTCACTCTATTTAGGCGTCGATGGAAAATCGCATCGAAGAGGGGCAAATGAGTTGGCGTGAAAAACCATATTAAGGTTGCTTTTAAAAAGGGAAAAATACTTTTAATTATCTAGACTCAATTTGCATAGTAAACAACCACTCTATGTGTATGCATTGTCATAAATAAAAATCTAAAATTAGGGGAATGAGGCAATTGTATCTCACGATCCTATGCAAATAGTCTCATCCCAAATCACGGGTTAAAGACACTTTTAGGATCATAATGGTTAACATGGAGGCTCCTATAACACATTAAAGCAGCAAGGGGATCACATAGGCATCCCGTAGCATCACATAGCATTTGTAAACGACAATACACATGAGCTATACACCTGTTCGCAACAATGTCACACTTGAAATTAGGCATAACCCACAGAGTTAATCCATGTTTTAGTGTATAAAGGGCGTGTCACTAGGGTAAGGCGTGCGGTCATTCAAACTATAATAGGAAGCAACAGGAGTCATGGAATCCAAGTCACATGACAAATTAAATCACCCAATGAGCCACACATGCTAGACCGGGCACCCAACTAAACTGCGTCCTATACAGGCTCAAAACAGGCATCAAGAATGCTTGTGTACTCAACAATTCACCCACATTCAACGATTCTATCTATAGATACTCCTATGGTCTCACACAGCATATGATGCCATAATAACTCTTTTAGAACATGCAGGCTCACGGGACTGTCACATAGAAAGAACACCTGGACATGCATATATGCATGTAATCCCCATTTGCACCTTGCGGTCAAGGGTTCGCCCTAAAACTTATTCAAATTTAGGAGAGGTCGGCGACCAACCACTATGATTGTTGAGTATGATCGACATTAATGGTCTTATAGATATGTGTTAGGGCGTTACGAGGCACGCACTTGTCCCTAAGCGAACCTATGGGTCTTGCTATGCGGGTCGCTTTCCTAAGTAGGAATTGTGTACTACGTACCATTCCAAAGTTTACTACGTTCTTTCTCCCTTGTGCTTTCTAGTTATATCATGGTTGATTCTGACCAAAACAATACCACCGCACTTCAAGAATCACAGTCTGTTGTGGCAGAAAGCACGTAATGCATGGTTTACGCAACAATGGCAAAGAAGGGGAACAATAGGCATAGTTATGCAATGTTCAACAAGATCCTATTGTTAGCATTTGCATACGAAAATATCTCCTAATTCTACTCAGGCAATTCAAAATT
The DNA here is from genome assembly GCA_029747015.1 of Carnegiea gigantea. Taxonomy (NCBI): domain Eukaryota; kingdom Viridiplantae; phylum Streptophyta; class Magnoliopsida; order Caryophyllales; family Cactaceae; genus Carnegiea; species Carnegiea gigantea. Next base: position 47,837 of record JAKOGI010000711.1, read on the forward strand.
CACAACAGTAAGGTATTGTTTAGTTGGATTATCAATCATAATAGCCAATCTTGACATGTATGGCATAAGGGCATGTACTTGTGAGCCTAAACTCATTCATCATTGCAAAAGGGACGCAAGTCGTTCGGTGTAAAGTGAAAACGGAGCTCGATAGTCAAAAGGACATTAACATTCCAAAACCTTGAATTTCAACAGTGAAAAATAGCTAATCTATTTCGAGCCTCTTCTCTACCATCTCTAAGTACATCTGCTCTCTCTATTGTAGGGCCTAAGGAGCAATCCACACATAGGGCCAAAGAGGGAGCTTAGAAAAAGATTTTCAATCGTTTGAGTTTAAATCAATGTGCTTTAACTATTGATTGTCCTATTAGAGCACACGAAGAAAACATTTACTACTAGAATCATCACTTAGCTTACACAAGGATGTGCAAGTTAACTGGATTCACATTCTAACACATGACTCACGTACATCCAATCGGCTTAATCGGATCGCATAAAAGTCAATCGGTGAAGTCAATTAGCACATTAGGAATATATTGCACCAATGAAGTACTCACAACGTCATCTGAAGGTGTAGGAGAGCTATTTGACTCCTATACTAACGCACAACTCACCATTTTTACTCAATCGATCTTCTCAAGCCACATATAACTTGCTAAGGGCATGAACGAACATACAAAGCTCACACTTGCACACAAAGCACAACATACGTCACGTTAGTACAACATGTTCCTCGGCGTCTATATGAAATGTAAGAGCCAGGTTGCAGCCTGCGGTCAGAGGACCTTTGCCCTGATACCATCAATGTAACGCCCCCCACCCCTAAGATTGGAAGCATTACATTTTTCTAACTTCCTATTTAAGTTTTAGGGCAAAACGGACAAAGTTTCCCCTAAAAACTGGCCATTTCCAGGCAAAAAGCCTTATAATAAATCCCTGCAATCAATAAAACATTCTATAATAAGCTCAAAGGCTACATGTCGGAGTCCATAACTCAACGAGCAACTCGCTCAAAGTACATCAAACAATATAGTTCATTCGTAAATGAGAAATGAAAGATACAACTCAACGGTTCATACAACCAGAGTACTGGGGTTTACATCACAAAACGTGGCTAGTTTCAGCTAAAAAGGTCAACTGACAGATAAGATGTTACCTCACACGGCCATACAGAGTGATTCCTAAACCGAATGCACTACATGAACCAGAATACTTGTCTACATATATTTGCATCTAAGAATACATTCTATAGCATCATCAGACAGCAAGACTACTCCACTGTGGGCACACATGACTCCCCTTTCAGCAAGAATAACTTCCATTTTGACATAAATGAGTCGACTTCTACCCCTCACAAAAAAAACCTAGTGAAAAAGGAGAAAGAGTAGTGGGATGAGCAACCATATGCTCAGTGAGTATTCCCTGACTCCTTACAACCAAAACCATTGTAGGCAATATTACCATTGATACCCACATATCACGTGCTCATGCATTACTATCGCATTAGGCAATCATAGTCCCCAAGGATGGATTGTTGCTCATAAACTTCATTTTAGCATCTCAAACTCAGTTTTAGATTCTAAATAACCAAGTCTATTAAAAATCAAACAGTTAAGCACATAAGCAGGCAACGAGGGCTAAGTAGAGAACTTTCTGTCATAGGTGATGTGCATTCAAAGCTTTAATGTTTGATTCATTAAGAACATAGCCATGCCTTGAATTTTCATTCAAACACTAATTCATAAAATAAGCCTAGGACATACACAGAGATCTTCCATTTCTTCTTTCTGAAAACACTTCATTTAACCTCTTGAATTAGCGACATATCACGTGTTTAAGCAGTACTATTATTGTGTTGGACGACCGAGAGTTTTCGTTAATTCCAACTATAGGCTATGTGACATATTATATGAGCCATCCTTTGTCTATCTAATTTACCTATGCCAGATACTTAAACACATGGAGTAAGGATCATACAAGGAGCTTCTCTCTCATAACATGCACATTTAAACTCATATGCTCGACGCATTATAAGAATATGGCCACATATTACTCGAAATTGCATTCAATTGAGCTTAGGAATCTTTTCCATTGGGCATTCATAGAAATTTTCCTTTCTTTCTTTGAAAACACTTTTCAGAAACTCTTGAGGTTCACATCCTTTAAAAGGAATTTATTCCGTATTGGTCCTTACAGGACCCTTATAAGCTTTTCACATTTCATTCAATATAGCCTCCTAATGACCCATAAAAACTTACTTCCTTTCTGAAATACTTAAAATGGTGAAATGCCGATTGCTTTCATTTGCTTATTAGAAAAATACTTCTGGCATAAGATCATTATAGGGTGCTAGTTGGGTGAGATCTATTCTCAACCCCATAGTGAGAGCTAACTCTCACGCTCAAGCTCTTACTGCTGGGATGGTTACATATAACATAATGAACCATTACCCTCGTCAGGGTCTTCTAAGATTTCCTAGTATCAGGACTTATTTCCTATGCTAGCAACATTCATATCATATTGCCTAGAGCACATTATCTTAGCCAATTTAAAGTGTATGGGCGTAACGGCTAATAATTTTGCTGCCTCTTACAACAAAATCCTTTTTCATACAACACACTTTCTTTTTATTTAAACTCCTTAGGGATTCCCCCGTTTTTGCAGATTCACTCCCAAAACTGTATTTGTATAGTTAAAATAGGCCATCGATCGCTAATAGCTATGGCTACTATTAGTTATAACCACGAAAACCTTGTTTTTCAAACTCACCCTCACTCGCAAGATGCAACATAATTATATAACGGGAATGGGGTTTGCACATAACACATTCAATCACTTGGCCTTGTAATCCACACAATTGTGGTTAAACATAACCCAGGCTCCCTTCTCACACAACACCAAGTACAAAGAACCTCAAAACTCTTGTTAGTTCAACCTCAAGCAATCCGTCTACCAACTCGGTTTTCAGTTTCGTAAGCATAGCATAGCATCATAAAAGTCATAAAGAATGGTATAATAGCGATATGTAACTTAGTGAGCGATCTAGCATCCCTCTAGTGGCGCATTACGGCATTTATAAACATATACCGTTTATTAACATAAATATGGCCCATAACGGCCCAAAATGAACAACAAGGCATGAAACTAACTTGGATACATTGATCATGATTAAGGAGTAAACATGTTCATTCAAAGGCATTTTCAAAAGCGAATCTAGGCGCATTTGAGGCCCTTTTGAGTCTATTTAATTTAATTAGGATCATCGGGTTATCTCGAGGTCTTTTCAACATGAATTAGCCGGATTAGCACTTAATAATTTAATGCATTCCTAGGTCATTTCAAGAGTAATTCGCAAACATGAATAAACGACCTAACATGCATTATTTCAAAACATTCACAGATTATTTCGAAGCTAGTTTTCAAACATGAATTAACTAAATAAACAAGCATCGATTTGAAGTATTCGTATATTATTTCAAACCTACTTATAAGCACGGATGAACTAAACTAACATGTATCGATTCAAAGCCATTTTCAAGCGTTAATTAACTAAACTAACCTATATCGATTCGAAGTTTTATTAGGTTATTTCAATGTTACTTTTAAACATGATTTAACTAACTAAGCAAGCATCCATTCAGACATGCTTAGGTTGCTTCAATAGGTACCTTTTAATCACGAACGAACTAACTAATTCAGTATGCAACAGTTTAGCACATCGTTCATTCGCACAATAACCACATTGCTGATATGAAACCACAAATTTGTCAAATTACAGGCATACTTTCAGTCCAACTAAGATGGTTAATCTAGGCCTTTTTAAGTAGCATTTTAGGCATAAAGCTAGTTCAATTCCATGCACTTTCAGGATAGCCTAAACATGCATAATCTAAACTCCAATTCAGTCATTCAATGCATGCACAATAGGCGTAGTAATCAACACAATTCATGATATTGTTTAGACAGCTTAAACATGCAGAATCTATGTGGAATTCAATTCGAACAGGGCATGTATAAACAGGAAACATTCAGCAGTTTTTTCTGGGCATAATCAGGCAGCCTATTCATCTATATTTAAGCATGGATTCAATCAAATAGAATATGTACAATGCCTTTTTACGCTATCAGTAAGCCTAGCAAATCCTAAACTAATATGTATCATCATTCAAGGCTAAAACATTTTCGAAATTATTACTAATTTAGGAGGCGAGAAACACACACCTGGACTTCAAGCTTAGGACCCATTCTAAGGGCTTTCGCTCGCTTTTGAGGGAAGAAAAACCTCAACTCTTGACCTTAGCTCACTGACCTCACAACCAGACCCCAAACCGCACCCGATCCGTGCAATTCTGACCCCAAATTCACCCCAAACGTTCACTCACTGAACTGAAATTGAGAGGGATACTTGTGCTGTGAATTCAACCCTAATTTGCATGGCAATTAAAGAAGCTAGAGGCAAGGTTGCATGGCTGAGTCTGGGTATGCGTTTGATGCCTCAAAACAGCCGGTGTCCACAAAAATCACAGTGGTTCCTGTTCGTTTTTCGCCCAGATTTCACGGCTAGGGGTCGATTTGATGATGAGAGGGCTAAATCTGAGGGAATATGGTGTTGGTTGAGGTGAAAATCCCGTGAGATTCGAGAGCTTGGGCCATGTTCATGGCGACGGAGGAGAGCATGCGGAAGAAGAGGCAAGGAGGAGAGATAGAGATGTCGGGCAGCAGGGGTGTTGCGAGCCATCAAGTAGAAGAAAAGAGGCCGGTTAATTAACACGCTATGCTTCTCTTTCCCTTTTTTTGGTATCGGCTTGCTGAAATTAACACGGTAGGCTTGTTCGTATTTCGAACTCTGAACACTGATCGATAATATGACCCTCTTTCAATTATTCCTTCCTTAGAATAACAAGGTTCAATTCAATAAACAACGAGCCAATTCTAAGGTTCACAACCTAATCTTATTCGAAAAATAACTAAATTAAACTATCGGTATAATTTAATGGCACAAATTAGCCCGACTTAAATATAAAATCAATAATAACAATAATAATTCCTTCTAATAAAATTATCGTTCACTTAAGCACATCAATAATAATTTAACTCATATCGTTAATAAAATGCGATTTTATAACTTAAAAAGGTAATACGATCAGTTTAACGAAAAATGAAGAATGCAGGTGTTACATTCTTCCCCCCTTCAAAGAATTTCGTCAGCGAAATTCTCAAACTATGTTCTGTTATACCTAAAATGTGCACAACTCGTACTAAAATCCAAAATTTCATTCTGCAATCAATTGATCTTTTAAATCGAAAAAATAAGATTTATGGTATCCAATCTACTCCTCGCCAATCCTCTTCAAGCATCTATTCATTCTATTTAGGCGCCAATAGCAAATCGCATTGAAGAGGGACAAATGAGTTGGTGTGGAAAACCATATTAAGCTTGCTTTTAAAAAGGGAAAAAGTCTTTTAATTATCTACACTGAATTTGTATAATAAGCAACCACTCTCTGTGTATGCATTGTCATAAATAGGAGTCTAAAATTAGGGCAATTAGGCAATTATATCTCACAGTCATATACAAATAGTCTCATCCTAAATCACGAATTAAACACACTTTTAAGATCACAATGGTTAACTTGGAGGCTCCTATAACACAGTAAAGCAGTAAGAGAATCCCATAGGCATCTCGTAGCATCATATAGCATTTATAAACGACAACACACATGAGCTATATACTTGTTTGCCACACTGTTCACACTTGAAATCAGGCATACCCCACAGAGTTAATCCATGTTTCAGTGTATGAAGGGCATGTCACTGGGGTAATGCAGGCGATCATTCAAACTATAATAGGAAGCAATAGGAGTCATGGAATGCAAGCAACATGCCAAAATCATATCACGCAGTAAGTCGCACAACCTAGACTGGGCGCCCAACTAAGCTGCATCCTATATAGGCTCAAAGCAGGCATCAAGAATGCTCGTGTACTCAACAATTCACCCATATTCAACGATTCTATCTATAGATACTCCTATGGTCTCACACAGCATATGACGCCATAATAATTCTTTTAGTACATGCAGACTCATGGGGTTGTCACATAGAAAGGACACCTGGACATATATATATGCGTGTAATCCCAATTTGCACACTGTGGTCAACGGTTCGCCATAAAACTCATCCAAATTTTAGAAGAGGTTGGCGACCAACAACTATGATTGCTGAGTACAGTCGACATTAATGGTCTTATAGATATGTGTTAGGGCCTTACGCGACACGTACTTATCCCTAAGTGACCCTATGGGTCTTGCTATACAAGTCGCTTTCCTTAGTAGGAATTATTTACTACGTATGATTCTAAAGTCTACTAGGTTCTTTCTCCCTTGTGCTTTCTAGTTGTATCATGGTCCATTCCAACCAAAACAAACCCACCGCACATCAAGAATCATAGTTTGTTGTGGGAGAAAGCAAGTAATTCACGGCTTAGGCGACAATGGCAAAGAAGGGGAACAATAGGCATACTTATGCAATGTTCAACAAGATCCTATCGCTAGCATTTACATGCGAAAATATTTTCTAATTCTACTCAGGTAATTCAAAATTCACAACAGCAAGGTATTATTTAGTAGAATTATCAATCATAATAGCCAATCTCGACATGTATGGCACAAGGGCATGTACTTGTGAGCATGTACTTATAAGCCTAAACTCATTCATCATTACAAAAGGGACGCAAGTCCTTTGGTGTAAAGTGAAAACGAAGTTCGATAGTCAAAAGGACATTAACATTTCAAAACCTTGAATTTCAAAAGCGAAAAATAGCTTATTTATTTCGAGCCTCTTCTCTACTATCACCAAGAACGCCTGCTCTCTCTATTGTAGGGTCCGAGGAGCAATCAACACATAGGGCCAAAGAGTGAGCTTAGAAAAAGATTTTCAATCGTTCGAGTTTAAATCAATGTGCTTTCACTATTGATTATCCTATTAGAGCACACAAAAAAAAAAAAAACATTTACTACTCGAATCATCACTTAGCTCACACAAGGATGTGCAAGTTAACTGGGTTCACATTCTAACACATAACTCACATACATCCAATCGGCTTAATCGGATTGCATAAAAGTCAATCGGTGAATTCAATTAGCACATTAGGAAGATAATGCACTAATGTAGTACTCACAACGTCACCTGAAGGTGTAGGGAGAGCTATTTGACTCCTATACTAACGCACAACTCACCACTTTTTCTCAATCGACCTTCACGAGCCGCATAAAACTTGCTAAATGCACCAACGATCATACAAAGCTCACATTTGCACATAAAGCACAACATATGTCATGTTATCACAACATGTTTCTCGACGACTATATGAAATGCAAGACCCAGGTCGCGGCCCATGGTCGGAGGACCTTTGCTCTGATACCATCAATGTAATGCCCCCAACTCCTATGATTCGAAGCATTACATTTTCTAACTTACTACTTAACTTCCGGGGCAAAACGGAAAGAGTTTCCCCTAAAAACTGACCATTTCTAGGCAAAAGCCTTACAATAAATCCCTGCAATCAACGGAAGCATAAAACATTCTAAAATAAGCTCAACGGCTACATGCCGGAGTTCATAACTCAATGAACAACTCGCTCGGAGTACATCAAACAATATAGTTCATTAGTAAATGAGAAATAAAATGTACAACTCAACGGTTCACACAATCGGAGTACTGGGGTTTACATCCCAAAACATGGCTAATTTCAGCTAAAAAGGCCAACTGACAAATAAGATGGATGGCTCACATGGCCATACAGCACGATTCCTAAACCGAATGCACTATATGAACCAGAATACTTGTTTACATATATTTGTATCTAAGAATACATTCTATAGCGTCATCAGACAGCAAGACTACTCCACTGCGGGCACACTTGACTCCCCTTTCAGCAAGAATAACTTCTATTTTGACATAAATGAGTCGACTTCTGCCCGTCACAAAGAAAACCTGGGGAAAAAAGGGAAAGAGTAGTGGGATGAGCAACCACATGCCAAGTGAGTATTCCTGGTCTCCCTAAAACAAAAACCGTTGCAGGCAATATTACCATTAATAGCCACAAAGCATGTGCTTTTGTGTTACTATCGTATTAGGCAACCATAGTCCCCAAGGATGGATTATTACCCATAAACTTCATTTTACCGGCTCAGACTCATTTTTAGGTTCCTAAATCACCAAATAGCTTAAAAATCAAATGCTCAAATACATAAGCAAGCAATGAGGGCTAAGCAAAGAACTTTCTTTCATAGGTTATGCACATTCAAAGCTTTAATGTTTGATTCATTAAGGACATAGCCATGCCTTACTTGAATTTTCATTCTCATTCATAAAATAAGTGTAGGATATGCACAGAGATCTTCCTTTTTTTCTTTCTAAAAACACTTTATTTAACCTCTTGAATTAGCCATATATCACGCACATAAGCAGTACTATTATTATATAGAACCACAGCGAGTTTTCATTAATTACAATTATAGGCTATATGGCACATTACATGAATCATCCCTTATCTATCTAATTTACTGGTGTGAGATACTTAAACACATTGAGTAAGGACCATACAAGGAGCTTCTTTCTCATAACATGCACATTTAAACTCATATGCTCGATGCATTATAAGATTATGGCCACATGTTACTCGAAATCACATTCAACTGAGCTTAGGAATCTTTTCCATTAGGCATTCATAGAAATTTTTCTTTCTTTCTTTGAAAACACTTTTCATAACCTCATGAGGTTTACATCCTTTAAAAGGAATTTCTTTCATATTGGTCCTTGTAGGGCCATTATAAGTTTTTCACATTTCATTCAATCTGGCATCTTAATGGCCCATAAGAACTTTCTTTTTGTCTGAAATACTTAAAATGGCAAAATGCTGATTGCTTTCCTTTGCTTGTTAGGAAAATACTTCTGGTATAAGATCATTACAGGGTGCTAGTTGGGTGAGATCTATTCTCAATCCCATAATAAGACCTAACGCTCATGCTTAAGCTCTTACTCCTGTGATGGCTACATATAACATATTGGGCCATTGCCCTCGTCAGGGTCTTAAAGGGTTTCATAGTTCCAGGACTTATTCCCCAGGCTAGCATCATTCATATCATATTGTGCAAAACACATTATCTTAGCCAGTTTAAAGCGCATGGCCATAATGGCTAATAATTTTGCTGCCTCACACAGCAAAATCCTTTTTCATATAACTTACTCTCTTTTCATCTAAACTCCTTAGGGATTCCCCCGTTCTAGCAGGTTGACTCCCAAAACTATATTTGTATAGTTAAAATAGGCCATCGTTCGCTAATAGTTTTGGCTACTATTAGTTACAACCAGGAAAACCATCTTTTTCAAACTCACCTTCACTCACAAGATGCAGCTTAATGACATAAAGGGAAGGGGGTTTGCACGTAGCGCATTCAATCACTTCATAATCAACTCACCAAAATAATCCACACATGGCCTCGCAATCTACACGATTATAGTTAAATACAACCCAGGCTCCCTCCCTGCAAAACACCAACCACTCTCATTAGTTAAACCTCAAACCATCCATCTACCAACTCGGTTTTCAGTTTCGTAAGCATAGCATAGCATCATAAAAGTCATAAAGAATGGTATAATAGCGAGATATAACCTACCGAGCGATCTAGCATCCCTCTAGTGGTGCATCACGGCATTTATAAACATACACTGTTCATTAAAATAAATAAGGCCCCTAACGGCTCGAAATGAATAACAAGGCATGAAACTAACTTACATACATTGATCACGATTAAGGAGTAAACATGCTCATTCCAAGGCATTTTCGAAAGCGAATCCGGGTGCATTTATGGCCCTTATAGTCTATTTAATTGAATTAGGATCATTGGGTTATCTCGAGGTCTTTTCAACATGAATTAACTGGATTAGCACTCGATGATTTAATCCATTCCTATGTCATTTCAAGGGTCATTGGCAAACATGAATCAATGACCTAACATGGATCGTTTCAAAACATTGATAGATTATTTCAAAGCAACTTTTCAAGCATGAATTAACTAAATAGACAAGGATTGATTTGAAGTATTCGTATATTATTTCGAAGCTATTTATAAGCATGGATTAACTAAACTAACATATAGCGATTCGAGGCCATTTTCAAGCGTTCATTAACTAAACTAACCTATATCGATTTGAAGCATTATTAGGTTATTTCGAAGTTGCTTTTAAACTTCATTTAACTAACCTAATAAGCATTGATTCAAACATGCTTAGGTTGCTTCAATAGGTTACTTTTAATCACGAATGAACTAACTTATTCAGCATGCAACAGTTTAGCGCATCGTTCATTCACATAATACCCAAATTGCTAACATAAAACCATAAATTTGTCAAATTGTAGGCGTACTTTTTGTCCAACTAAGATGGTTATTCTATCCCTTTATAAGTAGCATTTCAGGCATAAAGCTAGTTTAATTCTGCGCACTTTTAGGACAGCCTAAACATGCATAATCTAAACTCGATTTCAGTTGCTAAAAGTGTGCATAACAGGCAAAGTAATCTACATAATTCAGGATATTGTTCAGACAGCTTAAACATGCAAAATCTAAGTTGAATTCAATTCGAACAGGGCATGCATAAATAGGAAACAACAGCAGTTCATTTCTGGGCATAATTAGGTAGCCTATACATCTCCATTTGAGCATGGATTTAGTCAAATAGAACATGCACAATCCGTCTTTATGCTTTCAGTAAGCCTAGCAAATCCTAAATTGACATGCATCATCATTCAAGGCTAAAACATTTTTGAAATTATTACTAATTTAGGAGGCGAGAAACACCCACCTAGACTCCATGCTTAGGACCCGTTCTAAGGGCTTTGGCTCAACCTTGACGCCCGAAAAACCTCAACCCTTGTCCCTAGCTCACTGACCGCACAACTAGAACCCAAATCGTGCCCGATCCGTGCAATTCAGGTCCCAAATTCACCCCCAAATGTTCACTCACTGAACGGAAATTGAGAGGGATACTTGTGCTGCGAATTCAACCCTAATTTGCATGGCAATTGAAAAAGCTAGAGGCAAGGTTGCATGGCTGAGTCTGGGTATGCGTTCAATACCCCGAAATAGCGCCCAAGTCCACCGAAATCGTGGTGGTTCCTCATCGTTTTTTGCCAAGATTTCATAGCTGGAGGTTGATTTGATGATGGGAGGGTGAAATATGAGGGAATATGGTGCTGGGTAAGGCGAAAATCTAGTGAAATTCAAGAGCTTGGCCTGTGTTCATGGTGATGGAGGAGAGCATGAGGAAGAAGAGGTAGGGAGGAAAGAGAGAGATGTCGAACAGGGGGTGTCGTGAGCCATCAGGTAGAAGAAAAGGGGCCAGGCGGAATGATAAAAATACCTCTATGCTTCTCTCTCCCTTTTTTTTTGGGTATCGGCTTGTTCAAATTAACACCGCTAGCTTAGTTCGCATCCGGAACTCTAAACCCTGATCGATAATACGAGCCTCCTTCGATTATTCGTTCCCGAATATAACAAGGTTCGATTCAATAAGCAACGAACTAATTCTAAGGTTGACAACCTAATCGTATTCGGAAAACGACTAAATTAAACTATCGGTACAATTTAATGGCAAAAATTAGCGCGAATTAAATTTAAAATCAATAATAACAATAACAATTCTTTTTAATAAAATTATCATTCGTTTAAGTACAACTGTAATAATTTAACTCATGTCGTTAATCACATTGGCATCCTGTAGCATCACATAGCATTTACAAATGACAACACACATGAGCTATACACATGTTCGCAACAATGTCACACTTGAAATCAGGCATAACCCACAGAGTTAATCCATGTTTCAGTGTATAAGGGCATGTCATCGGGGTAATGCATGCAGTCATTCAATCTATAATAGGAAGCACTAGGAGTCATGGAATGCAAGTAACGCGCAAAATCATATTGCGCAGTAAGTCACACATGCTAGACTGGGCACCCAACTCAACTGCATCCTATACAGGCTCAAAACAGGCATCATGAATGCTCGTGCACTCAACAGTTCACCTACATTCAATGATTCTATTTATAGATACTCCTATAGTCTCACACAGCACATGATGCCATAATAATTCTTTTAGGACATGACTCACGGGGTTGTCACATAAAAAGAACACCTAGACGTGTATACATGCATGTAATCCCCAATTGCACCCTGTGGTCAACGATTCGTCCAAAAACTCATCTAAATTTAGGAGAGGTCGGCGACCAATGACTATGATTGTTGAGTATGGTTGACATTAATGGTCTTATAGATATGTGTTAGGGTCTTACGAGACATGCACTTGTCCCTAAGCGATCGTAGGCGTCTTACTGTGCAGGTCGCTTACCTAGTAGGGATTGTTTATTACGTATAATTCCAAGGTCTACTAGGTTCTTTCTCCCTTGCACTTTCTAGGTATATCAGGGTCCATTCCAACCAAAACCTTACCACCACACATCACGAATCAAAGGTGTTAAGCCAAAAATCATGCATGATTTTAATAATTATTTGGATTATATTATATATATTATTGCATCTAATTTACTTTATTTTATATGTTTTTCAGTTTAGTATTAATTAATAAAGAGGAGAAGAGAGGACATTGAAGCTCGAGTTTTACACGCTTGGCTATAAAGACGGTCCAAAAATAATAATTATGGAGAGTATTATTTTCATAATTATTCAATTGGGCTAGGATTTCAAGAGTTGGTGAAGAGCTAGAAGTCTTGAGGGAGAAGAAATCTAAGGAAGAAAGGAAGAAGGAAACCCTAATCACACCCCTCCTTCCTCTCCACCATAAATAACATCATCACCGTACCCGTATTTCAGCATCATCCCCATCACATACACACCGCACGGCTGCCTAATCCCTTTTCTACTTGCCCACTCAGCTTTCTTCCTCCAAAAACCATCCTCACACCTAGGCCCCACACCCCATGCCTGCCTTCTTTCATTCTCCAACCCTTCTTCATCAACATCACGATCTATCATCATCATCGCCCCACCATCATCTTCAAACCCTCCTTTAATCCCTCACGGCAACTCCCTTCCTCTTCAGCCATCCTGTCCATCATAGTACTCCTATTTTATGCTAATTTTTTCCTTTGTCGTTTCATTAATTCGAACTTTTCGTGTTATTAAACATGAAATATTTGATTTATCATTGTGATGTTATTTTCAATATGAGTGAATAATTTTTTATGCTTAGTATAATCTACTTGAAACCATGCTAAATTAATTATTTTGAAATAAGTTTCATGCTTTATTGCCTAGTTGATTCATATTCATGATTCTATAGCGATTAGCGTTTATCGTTTATGATATTCATGTTAAATTAATTAGAATGCATGCTAGTGAGTTTAATGCGATTTCGATTGATAGTTTAGAAGACTATAATACGTAAAAGTTATAGTCTTTTATGCTTAGGTATCACCCTAATTAATCATAGATGGCTCAAACCCATCTCTTTTAATTAGGTAATCGCTTTAGATCTTTGTTAAATCGATTTGCTGGTAAATTGGTTACAAAGTGTTAAATGATGTTTTTCTAATTCTTAATGCTCTAGTTTGATTAAATTCTTGTGCTGGTGTAAGGGTTATCAAAACTAGTAGGGTTTATATTAGGGCTGGACCTAATTAAACTAGAATCTAAGGAAAAACGGGGAAGAACCGCTGGTGGATGTCTTCTACAGTTTAACTCATGAATGAAATTAACTTGTGTATTAATGTTAAATATTAATTTTCATGGTGGATTGAGATTATACTAAGTATTCTTTATAAATTTGCCAACTTTTGATCATTATGGGTTGCTTAGAGTTAATTTGATTAGTTTATTTATTTTTGTTCTGATTTTAGCTTCAATACAATTTCAATCGACCCTTCCTAAAGTATAGTCTTTTAGGAGTGTCTAGGTAATTTTAGATAGCTTAGATTTTGATTTTTAGAGTGGTTATAATTTTGGATTGATTGATATTCAGTTTTAGTATTTAATTACTGGTTTATTGGAAATTAGACTAAAAATAGTTGTTTTCGTTTTCTTTCAGTTTTTATTCATATCTAGGGTTTATGTAGTGTCCTAGTCTACCCATATTTAATTTCATAATTTTTGGAAGTTATTTGATAATTTTTCAGAATTATTTTGTGAAATTGATATGTGCAGGTTTTTAGGTTATTAATTCTAAAAATTTCGATTTTAATTGTTAAGTCACGATTATTAGGTATTGTTAAGTCCAAAAAATTGTGTCCTAGAATTAGGGTAATTTTCTTGACTATTTTTGTATTTATATTTATGCAAATTATTTTATTTCTAATTTCAGATTTAATATTCTGCATTGATATTCTGTGGTAATTTTCTGATTTGGTTTTTCTGGAATTATTTGGATACAATTGAGGAGTGATAAGCTTATATACCTGAAGAATAATATTTTAGGTTACTGTTTGACATTTTTTAATATTTATTTTCTGATTATTATTTGCTATTTTGATTTTAAATTAGAATTTCAGTTACTATTCTGTTTTTATTTTTCTAGATTATTTAGGAAAGCTTTTTACTGTTTTCTTTCCAGAATATAATCCAAAATATTCAGGAGCATCATTGGATGTTATTTCCAGATTTTTATTCAATAGATTTTAATTATTTTAGAATTGTTAAGATTAGATTTAATAAATTGGATTAGTAAAATTATTTAGGATTAAGCTAGCCTTTTTAAAACAATCTTTCCTCGTGGATCGATCCCTACTTTCCTATGCTATAAAAAGTATTTAATAACCGAAGTAATGGTTAAATTTGTAGCTCTTGACAAGCTTAACAACAGGCCATTATGGGAGAAAGCAAGTAGTGCACGATTTAGGCAACAATGGCAAAGAATGGGCAACAACAGGCATACTTATGCAATGTTCAACAAGATCCTACCGCTAGCATTTACATACAAAAGTATCTCCTAATTCTACTCAGGCAATTCAAAATTCACAACAGCAAATACCATTCAGTATGATTATCAATCATAACAGCCAATCTCGACACATATCGCACAAGGGCAAGTACTTGTGAGCCTAAATTCATTCATCATTAGAAGAGGGACGTAAGTCCTTCGGTGTAAAGTGCAAAGGGAGCTTCACAGTCAAAAGGACATTAACATTTCAAAACCTTGAATTTCAAAAGCGAAAAAAAGCTTATCTATTTTGAGCCTCTTCTTTACTATCTCTAGGTACGTCTGCTCTCTCTGTCGTCCTACTAGAGCGCACGAAGGAAACATTTACTACTTGAATCATCACTTAGCTCACACAAGGATGCGTAAGTTAATTGGGTTCACATTCTAACACATGACGCACATACATCCGATTGGCTTAACCGAATCACATAAAAGTCAATCAGTGAAGTCAATTAGCACGTTAGGAACATATTGCACGAGTGAAGTACTCACAACGTCACCTGAAGGTGCGGGGAAAGCTATTTGACTCTTATACTAATGCACAACTCATCGCTTTTCCTCAATTGACCTTCTCAAGCCACATATAACTAGCTAAGTGCTCCAACGATCATAAAAAGCTCACATCTGCACACAAAGCACAACATATGTCATGTTATCACAACGTGTTCCTAGGTGACTATATGAAATGCAAGACTCAGGGTGCGGCCTTTGGTCGCAGCACCTTTGCTCTGATACCATCAATGTAACGGCCCTAACCCCTGTGATTAAAAGCATTACGTTTACCAAATTTTCCACTTAACTTTCGGAGCGAAACAGATAGAGTTTTCCCTAAAAACTGACCATTTCCAGCCTAAAAGCCTTATAATAAACCCGTGCAATGAACCGAAGCATAAAACATTCTAAAATGAGCTCAACTGTTACACCCGAAGTTCATAACTCAATAAGCGACTCGCTTGGAGTACATCAAACAATATAATTCATTAATAAAAGTGAAATAAAAGATATAACCCAACGGTTCATACAACCGGAGTACTGGGGCTTACATCCCAAAATGTAACTAATCTCAAATAAAAAGGTTAGCTGATAAATAAGATGGTTGGTTCACATAGCCATACAGAGCGATTCCTAAACCGAATACACTACATGAACCAGAATACTTGTTTACATATATTTATAACTAAGAATACATTCTATAACATCATTAGACATCAAGACTACTCCACTGTGGGTACATATAACTCCCCTTTCTGCAAGAATAACTTCCATTTTGACATAAATGAGTCGACTACTGCCCATCACAAAGAAACCATGGGAAAAGGGGGAAAGAGTAGTGGGATGAGCAACCACACGCTCAGTGAGTATTCCCTGACTCCACAAAACTAAAACCATTGCAGGCAATATTACCATTAATAGCCACATATCACGTGCTTATGTATTACTATCGTATTAGGTAGTCATAGTCCCCAAGGATGGATTATACCCATAAACTTCATTTTAGCCGCTCAAACTTATATTTAGATTCCTAAATAAGTAAATCTCTAAAAAATCAAACACTTTAACACAGAAGCAAGCAACGGGGCTAATCAAAGAACTTTCTTTCATAGGTTATGCAGAGTCAAAGCTTTAATGTTTGGTTCATTAAGAACATAGCCATGCCTTGCTTGAATTTTCATTCAAACACTCATTCATAAAATAAGCATATGATATGCATAGAGATCTTCCTTTTCTTCTTTCTTAAAACACTTTATTTAACCTCTTGAATTAGCCACATATCACACATTTAAGCAGTACTATTATCGTATAAGATGGCAGAGAGTTTTTGTTAATTCCAACTATAGGCTACGTGACACATTATATGAATCATGCTTTTTCTATCTAGTTTGCTTGTGCGAGAACACATGGAGCAAGGATCATGCAAGAAGCTTCTTTCTTATAACATGCGCATTTGAACTCGTATGCCCGATGCATTATAAGAACATGGCCATATATTATTTGAAATCGCATTCAACTGAGCTTCGGAATCTTTTCCATTAGGCATTCATAGAAATTTTCCGTTCTTTCTTTGAAAACATTTTTTATAACCTCATGAGGTTCACATCCTTTAAAAGGAATTTCTTTCGTATTGGCCCTTGCAGGACCTCATAGGCTTTTCACATTTCATTCAATCGGGCATCTTAATGGCCCATAAAAACTTTCTTTCATTCTGAAATACTTAAAATGGCGAAATGCCGATTGCTTTCGTTTGCTTATTAGGAAAATACTTCTGGCATAGGATTATTACAAGGTGCTAGTTGAGTGAGATCTATTCTCAACCCCACAGTGAGACCTGACACTCACAATAAAGCTCCTACAGCCGGGTTGGCTACATATAACGTATTGGACCATTGCCCTCATCAGGGTCTTTTAGGGTTTCCTAGCACCAGGACTTATTCCCTAGGCTAGCATCATGCATATCATATTGTCCAAAGCACATTATCTTAGCCAATCTAAAGCGTATGGATATAACGACTAATAATTTTGCTGCTTCTCACAGCGAAATCCTTTTTCACGCAACACACTTTTTTTTTATTTAAACTCCTTAGAAATATCCCCGTTCTAGAAGGTTCACTCCCAAAACTGTTTTTGTATAGTTAAAATAGGCCATTGATTGCTAATAGTTATAGCTACAATTAGTTACAACCACGAAAACCTTCTTTTTCAAACTCACCCTTACTCACAAGATACAACTTAATGACATAAAGGGAAGGAAGTTTGCACGTAACACATTCAATCACTTTATAATCAACTCAGCAGAAAAAGCCACACATGGCCTCGTAATCCACAAGATTGCGGTTAAACACAACCCAGGCTCCCTCCTCACACAACACCAACCACAAAGAACCTCAAAATTCTCATTAGTTCAACCTCAAACCATCCATCTACCCACTTGGCTTTCGGTTTCATGAGTATAGCATATCATCATAAAAGTCATAAAGAATAGCATAATAGCTATATATAACTTACCGAGCGATCTAGCATCCCTCCAGTGGCGCATTACGGCATTTATAAACATATACAGTTCATTAACATAAATAAGGCCCGTAACGGCCCGAAATGAACAACAAAGCATGAAACTAACTTGTATACGTTGATCATGATTAAGGAGTAAACATGCTCATTCTAAGGCATTTTCAAAAGCGAATCCGAGCGCATTTAAGGCCCTTTGAGTCTATTGATTTAATTAGGATCATTGGGTTATCTCGAGGTCTTTTCAACATGAATTAACTGGATTAGCACTTAGCGATTTAATCATTCCTAGGTCATTTCAAGAGTCATTCGCAAACATGAATCAATGACCTAACATGCACCATTTCAAAACATTCATAGATTATTTCGAAGCTACTTTTCGAGCATGAATTAACCAAATAAGCAAGCATCGATTCGAAGCCATTTTCAAGTGTTTATTAGCTAAACTAACCTATGTCGATTCGAAGCATTATTAGGTTATTTTGAAGTTACTTTTAACATGATTTAACTAACTTAACAAGCATCGATTCAAACATGCTTAGGTTGCTTCAATAGGTTACTTTTAATCACGAACGAACTAACTTATTCGGCATGCAATAGTTTAGAGCATCGTTCATTCGCATAATACCCACATTGCTAACATGAAACCACAAATTTGTCAAATTGCAGGCATACTTTCAGTCCAACTAAGATGGTTATTGTAAGCCTTTTTAAGTGGCATTTCAGGCACAAAGCTTGTTTAATTCTGTGCACTTTTAGGACAGCCTAAACATGCATAATCTAAACTTGAATTCAACCGTTCAAAGCATGCATAATATGCATAGTAATCAACACAATCCATGATATTGTTCAGACAGCTTAAACATGCATAATCTAAGTTGAAATCAATTCGAACAGGGCATGCATAAACAAGAAACATTCAGCAGTTTTTTATGGGCATAATCAAGCAGCCTATACATCTATATTTGAGTATGGATTCAGTCAAATAAAACATGCACAATCCCTCTTTACGCTTTCTGTAAGCCTAGCAAATTCTAAACTGACATGCTGCATCATTCAAGCCTAAAACATTTTCGAAATTATTACTAATTTAGCAGGCAAGAGACACCCACCTGGACTCCAAGCTGAGGACCCGTTCTAAGGGCTTTGGCTTGACTTTGAGGGCCGAAAAACCTCAACCCTCAAGCCTCAGCCCTAGCTCACTTACCACACGAGCAGACCCCAAACCGTGCCCGATCCGTGCAATTCGAACCCCAATTTCACCCTCAAATGTTCACTCACTGAATTGAAATTGGGATTGATACTTGTGTTGCGAGTTCAACCCTACTTTGCATGGCAATTGGAGAAGCTAGAGGCAAGGTTGCATGGCTGAGTCTGGGGATACGTTAGATGCCCCGAAACAGCACCTAAGTCCACCGAAATCGCAGTGGTTCCTCTTCGTTTTTCGCCTAGATTTCACGGTTAGGGGTTGATTTTATGATGGGAGGGTGAAATCTGAGGGAATATGGTGTTGGATGAGGTGAAAATCCGATGAGATTCGAGAGCTTGGGTCATGTTCATGGCGATGGAGGAGAGCATGAGGAAGAAGAAGCAGGGAGGAGAGAGAAATGTCGGGCAACTGGGTGTCGCGAGCCATCAGCTAGAAGAAAAACGGCCAGGTAAAATGACGAAAATACCCCTACACTTTTGTCTCCCTTTTTTTGGGTATCGACTTGTTCAAATTAACATTGCTAGCCTAGTTCATATCCCGAACTCTGAACCCTAATCAATAATAGGACCCTTCTTCGATTATTCGTTCCCGAATATAGCAAGGTTTGATTTAATAAACAATGAACTAATTCTAAGGTTGACAAGCTTATCGTATTCGTGAAACGACTAAATTAGACTATCGGCACAATTTAATTGCACAAATCAGCACGAATTAAATTTATAACCAATAATAATAATGATAATTCTTTTCAATAAAATTATCGTTCACTTAAGCACATCAGTAATAATTTAACTCATATCGTTAATGAAATACGATTTTATAACTTAAAAGGGTAATACAATTTGTTTAACGAAAAATGAAGAAAGCGGGTGTTGCATTCTTCCCCCCATTAAAAGAATTTCGTTCTTGAAATTCTCAAACTATATTCAGTCATACCTAAAATATGCACAACTCGCACTACAATCCAAAATCACATTTTGCAATCAACTGATCTTTCAAATCGAAAGAATAAGACTTATGGTATCCAGTTTCCTTCTTACTAATTCTCTTCAAGCGTCTACCAACTCTATTTAGGCGTCATGGGCAAATCGCATCGAAGAGGGGCAAATGCGTTGGCGTGAAAAACCATATTAAGCTTGCCTTTAGAAAGGAAAAAAAGACTTTTAATTATCTAGACTCAATTTGCATAGTAAACAACCACTCTATGTAAATGCATTGTCATAAATCGAAATCTAAGAGTAGGGCAATTAGGCAGTGATATCTAATGGTCATATATAAGCAGTCTCATCCTAAATCATGAATTCAAGACGTTTTTAGGATCATAGTGGTTAACTTTAAGGCTGCTATAACACATTAAAGTAGCAAGGGAATCACATAGGCATCCTGTAGCATCATATAGCATTTGTAAACGACAACACACAAGAGCCATACACATGTTCGGAACAATGTGACACTTGAAATCAGGCATAACCTATAGACTTAATCCATGTTTCAGTGTATAAAGGGCATGTCACTAGGGTAATGCATGCGGTCATTCAAACTACAATAGGAAGCAATATGAGTCATGTAATGCAACCAACATGCCAAAATCATATCACACAGTAAGTCACACATGCTAAACTGGGCACCCAACTCAACTGCATCTTATACAGGCTCAAAACAGGCATCAATAATGCTCGTGTACTCAACAATTCACCCATATTCAACAATTCCAACTATAGATACTTCTATGGTCTCACACAGCACATGACGCCATAGCAATTCTTTTAGGACATGCAGACTCACGGGGTTGTCACATAGAAAGAACACATAGACATGTATATATGCGTGTAATCCTCATTTGCATCCTATAGTCAACGGTTCGCCCTAAAACTCATCCAAATTTAGGAGAGGTTGGCGACCAACAACTATGATTGTTGTGCATGGTCGACATTAATGGTCTTATAGATATGTGTTAGGGTCTTACGAGACCCGCACTTGTCCCTAAGCAATCCTAGGTGTCTTGCTGTGGAGGTCGCTTACCTAACTAGGGATTGTTTACTACGTACAATTCCAAAGTCCACTGGGATCTTTCTCCCTTGCACTTTCTAGGTATACCACCGCACATCATAAATCATAGTTTGTTACGGGAGAAAGCAGGTAATGCACGGTTTAGGGAACAATAACTTATCTATTTTGAGCCTCTTCTCTACTATCTCTAAGTACATCTGCTCTCTCTATTGTGGGGCCCGAGGAGCAATCTGCACATATGGGTAAAGAGTGAGCTTAGAAAAAGATTTTGAATCATTCGAGTTTAAATCAACGTGCCTTAACTATCGATTATCAGAGCGCATGAAGAAAACATTTACTACTCGAATCATCACTTAGCTCACACAAGGATGTGCAAGTTTACTAGGTTTACATTCTAACATATGACTCACATACATCCGATCGACTTAACCAGATCACATAAAAGTCAATCAGTGAAGTCAAATAGCACGTTAGGAATATATGCCCCAATGAAGTACTCACAACATCACCTGAAGGTGTAGGGAGAGCTATTTGACTCCTATACTAGTGCATAATTCACCACTTTTGCTCAATCGACCTTCTCGAGCCACACATAAATAGCTAAGTGCGCCAACGATCATACAAAGCTCACATTTGCGCACAAAGCACAACATATGTCACGTTATCACAATGTGTTTCTTGGCGACTATATGAAATGCAAGACTTAGGTCGTGGCCTATGGTCGCAAGACATTTGCTCTGATACCATCAATGTAACACGCCTAACCCCTACGATTGAAGCATTACGTTTTCCTAACTTCCTACTTAACTTCCGGGGTGAAACAGACAGAGTTTTCCCTAAAAACTGACCATTTTCAGCTTAAAAGTCTTACAATAAACCCCTGTAATCAACGGAAGTGTAAGACATTCTAAAATAAGCTCAATGGCTACACGTTGCAATTCATAACTCAATGAGTAACTCGCTCCGGAGTACATCAAACAATATAGTTCATTAATAAAGGAGAAATGAAAGATGCAACTCAATGGTTCACACAACCGAGGTACTGGGGTTTACATCCCAAAACGTAACTAATTTCAGCTAAAAAGGTCAACTGACAAATAAGATGGTTGGCTCACATGGTCATACAGAGCGATTCCTAAATTGAATGCACTACCTGAACAAGAATAGTTTACATATATTTACAACTAAGAATACATTCTATAACATCATCAAACAATAAGACTTCTCCACTGTGGGCACACATGACTCCCCCTCCAGCAAGAATAACTTCTATTTTGACATAAATGAGTCGACTTCTGCCCGTCACAAAGAAAACATGGGGAAAAAGAGGAAAGAGTAATGGGATGAGCAACCACACGCTCAGTGAGTATTCCCCGACTCCTTAAAACCAAAACCATTGCAGGCAATATTACAATTAATAGCCACACATCACATGCTTATGTATTACTATCGTATTAGGCAATCATTGTCCCCAAGGATGGATTATTACCCATAAACTTTATTTTAGCTGCTCAACCTCATTTTTAGGTTCCTAATAAACCAAATCTCTTAAAAATCAAATGGTCAAACACATCAGCAAGCAATGAGGGCTAAGCAGGGAACTTTCTTTCATAGGTTGTGCGCATTCAAAGCTTTAATGTTTGATTCATTAAGAACATAGCCATGCCCTAAATTTTCATTCAAACACTCATTCATAAAATAAGCATAGGATACACATAGAGATCTTCCTTTTCTTCCTTCTGAAAACACTTTATTTAACCTCTTAAGTTAGCCATATATCACGTATTTAAGCAGTACTATCATCATATTGAACGACAAAGAGTTTTTGTTAATTCCAACTGTAGGCTATGTGGCATGTTGCATGATTCATGCTTTGTCTATCTAATTTACTAGCGCGAGATGCTTAAACACATTGAGTAAGGATCATACAAAGCTTGTTTCTCATAACATACACATTTAAACTCAAATGCTCGATGCATTATAAGAATATGGCCACATATTACTTTAAATCGCATTCAACTGAGCTTAGGAATCTTTTCCATTATGCATTCATAGATATTTTCCTTTCCTTCTTTGAAAACGCTTTTTATAACCTCTTGAGGTTCGCGTCCTTTAAAAGGAATTTCATTCATATTGGTCCTTATAGGACCCTTATAAGCTTTTCACATTTCATTCAATCTGGCATCTTAATGGCCCATAAAAACTTTTTTTTTTCCCTGAAATACTTAAATTGGCAAAATGCCGATTGCTTTCCTTTGCTTATTAGGAAAATACTTCTGGCATAAGATCATTACAGGGTGCTAGTTAAGTGAGATCTATTC
Organism: Carnegiea gigantea; assembly: GCA_029747015.1. Taxonomy (NCBI): domain Eukaryota; kingdom Viridiplantae; phylum Streptophyta; class Magnoliopsida; order Caryophyllales; family Cactaceae; genus Carnegiea; species Carnegiea gigantea. Next base: position 71,376 of record JAKOGI010000711.1, read on the forward strand.
TCAACCCCATTGTGAGGCTTAATGCTCATGCATACGCTCTTGCCCCCAGGATGGCTACATATAACATATTGGAACATTACCCTCGTTAGGGTCTTCTAGGGTTTCGTAATGCCAGGACTTATTCCCTAGGCTAGCATAATTCATATCATATCATATTGTCCAAAGTATATTATCTTAGCCAATTTAAAGTGTATGGTCATAACGGCTAATAATTTTGCGAACTCTCACAGCAAAATGCTTTTTCATACAACGCACTCTCTTTTTATTTTAACTCCTTTCGAATTCCCCTGTCCTAGCAGTTTCACTCCCAAAACTGTATTTGTATAGTTAAAATAGGCCATCGATCGCTAATAGTTATGGATACTATTAGTTACTGCCATGAAAACCTTGTTTTTCAAACTCACTCTCACTCGCAAGATGCAACTTTATGACATAAAGGGAAGGGGCTTTGCACATAACACATTCAATCACTTCATAGTTAACTCAGCAAAATAAGCCACACATGGCCTTGTAATCCACACGATCGCGGTTAAATAAAACCCAGGGCCCTTCCTCACACAACACTGACCACAAAGAACCTCAAAACTCTCATTAGTTCAACCTCAAACCATCCATCTACCAACTCAGTTTTCGGTTTCGTAAGCATAGCATAGCATCATAAAAGTCGTAAAGAATGGCATAATAGCGATATATAACTTATCGAGCGATCTAGCATCCCTCCAGTGGCGTAATACGGCATTTATAAACATATGTAGTTTATTAACGTAAATAAGGACCCTAACGGCCCGAAATGAACAACAAGACATGAAACTAACTTGCATACATTGATCTCGATTAAGGAGTAAACACGCTCCTTCTAAGGCATTTTCAAAAGCAAATTCGGGCGCATTTAAGGCCCTTCGAATCTATTTAATTTAATTAACATCATCTGGTTATCTCAAGGTCTTTTCAACATGAATTAACCGGATTGGCATTCAATGATTTAATGCACTCCTAGGTCATTTCAAGCGTCATTCACAAACATGAATCAATGACCTAACATGCATCGTTTAAAAAGCATTATTTCGAAGCTACTTTTCAAGCATGAATTAACTAAATAAATAGGCATCGATTCGAAGTATTCATATATTATTTCGAAGCTAATTATAAGCATGGATTAACTAAACTAACACATATCGATTCAAAGTCATTTTCAAGCGTTAATTGACTAAACTAACCTATATCGATTCGAAGCATTATTAGGTTATTTCGAAGTTACTTTTCAACATGATTTAACTAACTTAATAAGCATCGATTCAAACATGCTTAGGTTGCTTCAATAGGGTACTTTTAATCACGAACGAACTAACTAATTCAGCATGTAACAGTTTGGCGCATCGTTCATTTGCATAATACCCACATTGCTAACATGAAACCATAACTTTGTCAAATTACAGGCATACTTTCTGTCCAAATAAGATGGTTATTCTAGCCCTTTTTAAGTAGCATTTCAGGCATAAAGCTAGTTTAATTCAGCTCACTTTTAGGATAGCCTAAACATGCACAATCTAAACTCGAATTCAGTCGCTCAAAGCATGCACAACAGGTAAAGTAATCAGCATAATTCAGGATATTGTTCAGACAGCTTAAACATGCAGAATCTAAGTTGAATTTAATTCGAACAGGGCATGCATAAATAGGAAACAGCTGCAGTTTTTTCTGGGCATAATCAGGCAACCTGTACATCTATATTTGAGCATGGATTCAGTCAAATAGAGCATACACAATCCCTCTTTACACTTTCAGTAAGCCTAGCAAATGCTAGACTGACATGATCATCATTCAAGGGTAAAACATTTTCGAAATTATTACTGATTTAGGAGGCAAGAAACACCTACTTGGAGTCCAAGCTTAGGACCCCTTCTAAGGGCTTTGGCTCGACTTTGAGGACTGGAAAACCCCAACCCTCAACCCTCAGCCCTAGCTCACTGACCACACAACCAGACCCCAAATTGTGCCCGATCGTGCAATTCAAACCCCAAATTCACCCCCAAATGTTCACTCACTGAAACGAAATTGAGAGGGATACTTGTGCCGTGAATTCAACCCTAATTTGTATGGCAATTGAAGAAGCTATAGGCAAGGTTGCATGGTTGAGTCCGGGTATGCGTTCGATGCCCCAAAACAGTGCCCAAGTCCTCTAAAATGACTGTGGTTCCTCTTCATTTTTCACCCACATTTCACGGCGAGGGGTCGATTTGATGATGGGGGCTGAAATATGAGCAAATATGGTGTTGGGTGAGGCGAAAATCTGGTGAGATTCGACAGCTTGGGCCGTGTTCATGGTGATGGAGGAGAGCATGAGGAAAAAGAGGCTAGGAGGAGAGAGAGATGCCGGGCAGGGGGGTATCATGAGCCATCAGGTAGAAGAAAAAGGGGCAGGTCAAATGACAAAAATGTCCCTACGCTTCTAGCTGCCTTTTTTTTGGTATCGGCTTGTTCAAATTAACACCGCTGGCCTAGTTCGTATCCCGAGCTTTAAACCCTGATCAATAATACGACCCTCCTTCGATTATTCGTTCTCGAGTATAACAAGGTTCAATTCAATATCAACAACCAAATCATATTTGGGAAATGATTAAATTAAACTATCAGTATAATTTAATGGCACAAACTAGCACGAATTAAATTTAAAACCTATAAAAACAATAATAATTCTTTTTAATAAAATTATCGTTCACTTAAGCACATCAGTAATAATTTAAGTCATATCGTTGATAAAATACGATTTTAAATACTTAAAAAGGTAATACGATCAGCTTAACGAAAAATGAATAATGCGGGTATTACATTCTTCCCCCATTAAAAGAATTTCGTCCGCAAAATTCTTAAACTATGTTCAGTCATACCTAAAATGTGCATAACTTGCACTAAAATCCAAAATCTCAGTTTGTAATCAACTAATCTTTTAAATCGAAAGAATAAGACTTACGGTATCCAGTCTCCTCCTCGCCAATTATGTTCAAGCGCCTGCTCACTCTATTTAGGCACCAATGGCAAATCGCATCGAAGTGGGGCAAATGAGTTCGCGTGGAAAACCATATTAAGCTTGCTTTTCAAAAGAGAAAAAGACTTTTAATTATCTAGACTCAATTTGCATAGCAAACAACAACTCTATGTATATGCATTGTCATAAATTGAAATCTAAAAGTAGGGCAATTAGGCAATGATATCTCATCCTAAATCACGAATTCAAGACACATTTACGATCCCAACGGTTAACTTGGAGGCTCCTATAACACATTAAAGTGCCAAGCGAATCACGTAGGCTTCCCGTAGCATCAAAGAGCATTTATAAACGACAACATACACGAGCAATACACATGTTCACAACAATGTCACACTTGAAATCAGGCATAACCCATAGAGTCAATCCATGTTTCAGTGTATAAAGGGCATGTCACCAGGGTAATGCATGCAGTCATTCAAACTATAATAGGAAGTAATAGGAGTCATGTAATGCAAGCAATATGCCAAAACCATATCACGTAGTAAGTGACACATGCTGGACTAGGCACCCAACTCAACTGCATCCTATACAAGCTCAAAACAGGCGTCAAGAATGCTTGTGTACTCAACAGCTCACCCACATTCAACGATTCTGTCTATGGATACTCCTATGTTCTCACACGGCATATGATGCTATAATAATTCTTTTAGGCATGCAGACTCACGGGTTGTCACATAGAAAGAACACCTAGACGTGCATGTATGTGTGTTACCCCCGTTTGCACCCTGTGGTCAACGGTTTGCCCTAAAACTCTTCCAAATTTAGGAGAGGTCGGCGACCAACCACTATGATTATTGAGTATGGTCGATATTAATGGTCTTATAGATATGTGCTATGGTCTTACGAGACATGCACTTGTCCCTAAGCGATCCTAGGGGTCTTGCTCAGTAGGTCGCGTACCTAAGTAAGGATTGTTTACTGTGTACAACTCCAAAGTCTACTAGGTTTAGGTAACAATGGCGAAGAAGGGGAACAACAGGCATACTTATGCAATGTTCAACAAGATCCTACCTCTAGCTTTTGCATACAAAAATAACTCCTAATTCTACTCAGGCAATTCAAAATTCACAATAGTAAGGTATCATTTAGTAGGATTATCAATCATAACAACCAATCTCGACATGTATGGCACAAGGGCATGTACTTGTGAGCCTAAGCACATTCACCATTGCAAAAGGGACGCAAGTCCTTCTGTGTAAAGTGAAAACGAAGCTGGACAGTCAAAATAACATTAACATTTCGAAACCTTGAATTTCAAAAGCGAAAAATAGCTTATCTATTTTGAGCCCCTTCTTTGCTATCTCTAAGTACGTCTGCTCTCTCTATTCCATGGCCCGAGGAGCAATCTGCACATACGGCCAAAGAGTGAGCTTAGAAAAAGATTTTCAATCATTCGAGTCTGAAACAACGTGCTTTAACTATCGATTGTCCTATCAGAATGCACGAAGAAAACATTCACTACTCGAGTCATCACTTAGCTCAGACAATGATGTGCAAGTTAACTGGGTTCAGATTCTAACACATGACTCACATACATCCAATCGGCTTAACCGAATCACACGAAAGTCAATCAGTGAAGTCAATCAGCACGTTAGGAACATATCGTACCAATCAAGTAGTCACAACGTCACCTAGCGGTGTGGGGAGAGCTATTTGACTCCTATACTAACGTACAACTCACCACTTTTTCTTAATCGACCTTCTCGAGCCACATATAACTTGCTAAGTGCACCAACGACCATACACAGCTCATATTTGCGCACAAAGCCCAACATATGTCACGTTATCATAACGTGTTCCTAGGCGACTATATGAAATGCAACACTTAGATTGCTGCCTATGGTCGCACGACCTTTGCTCTGATACCACCAATGTAATGCCTCTAACCCCAACCATTGGAAGCATTACGTTTTCCTAACTTCCTACTTAATTTTCGAGGTGAAATGGACAAAGTTTCCCTCAAAAACTGACCATTTCCAATCTAAAAGCCATACAATAAAACCTTGTAATCAACAAAAGCATTAAACATTCTAAAATAAGCTCAACGTCTACACGCCGGAGCTCATAAGTCAGCGAGCAACTTGCCCGGAATACATCAAACAATATAGTTCATTAATAAAGGAGAAACGAAAGATACAATTTAATGGTTCACACAACCAAAGTACTAAGGTTTACATCCCAAAACGTAACTAATTTCAGCTAAAAAGGTCAACTGACAAATTAGATGGTTGGCTCACATGGCCATACAAAGCGATTCCTAAAATGAATGCACAACGTGAACCAGAAAACTTGTTTACATATATTTACAACTAAGAATACATTTTATAACATCATCAAACAGCAAGACTGCTCCACTGTGGGCACACATGACCCCCCTTTTAGTAAGAATAACTTCTATTTTGACATAAATGAGTCGACTTCGGCCCCTCACAAAGAAAATCTAAGAGAAAAGGGGAAAGAGCAGTGGGATGAGCAATCACACGCTCAGTGACTATTCCCTGACTCCTTAAAACCAAAACCGTTACAGGTAATATTACCATTAACAGCGACATATCACATGCTTATGTATTACTATCATATTAGGCAATCATAGTCCCCAAGGATGGATTATTGCCCATAATATTCATTTTATCCGCTCAAACTCATTTTTAGATTCCTAAATAACCAAATCTCTTAAAAATCAAACACTCAAACACATAAGCCGGCAACGAGGGCTAAGCAGAGAACTTCCTGTCATAGGTGATGTACATTTAAAGCTTTAATGTTTGATTCATTAAGAACATGGCCATGCCTTACTTGAATTTTCATTCAAACACTCATTCATAAAATAAGCATAGGATGTACACAGAGATCTTCTATTTCTTCTTTCTAAAAACACTTTATTTAACCTCTATAATTAGCGACATATCACGTGTTTAAGCAGTACTATTATCGTATTGAACGATCGCGAGTTTCGTTAATTCCAACTATAGGCTATGTGACATATTATATGAATCATCCTTTGTCTATCTAATTTACCTGTGCGAGATACTTAAACACATAGAGTAAGGATCATATAAGGATCTTCTTTCTCATAACAGACACATTTAAACTCATATGCTCTATGCATTATAAGAATATCGCCATATATTACTCGAAATCGCATTCAACTGAGCTTAGGAATCTTTTCCGTTAGGCATTCACAGAAATTTTCCTTTCTTTCTTTGAAAACACTTTTCAGAAACTCTTGAGGTTCACATCCATTAAAAGGAATTTCTTTCGTATTGGTCCTTATAGGACCCTTATAAGCTTTTCACATTTCATTCAATCTAGCCTCCTAATGGCCCACAAAAACTTTCTTTCTTTCTGAAATACTTAAAATGACGAAATGTCGATTGCTTTCCTTTGCTTATTAGGGAAATACTTCTGGCATAAGATCATTACTGGGTGCTAGTTGGGTGAGATCTTTTCTCAACCCCATAATGAGACCTAACTCTCACGCTTAAGCCCTTACTCCCGGGATGGCTACATATAACATATTGGACCATTACCCTCATCAGGGTCTTTTAGGATTTCCTAGTACCAGGACCTATTCTCTAGGCTAGCATCATTCATATCATATTGTCCAAAGCACATTATCTTAGCCAATTTAAAGTGTATGGACACAACGACTAATAATTTTGCTGCCTCTCACAACGAAATTCTTTTTCATACAGCGCACTTTCTTTTTATTTAAACTCCTTACGGATCCCCCCGTTCAAGCAGATTCACTCCCAAAACTGTATTTTTATAGTCAAAATAGGCCATCGATCGCTAATAGTTATGGCTACTATTAGCTACAACCACGAAAACCTTGTTTTTCAAACTCACCCTCACTCGCAAGATGCAACTTAATGACATAAAGGGAACGGGGTTTGCACATCACATATTCAATCACTTCATAATGAACTCAGCAGAATAAGCCACACATGGTCTCGCAATCTACAAAATTGCGGTAAACACAACCCAGGCACCCTCCTCACACAACACCAACCACAAAGAACCTCAAAACTCTCATTAGTTCAACCTCAAACCATCCATCTACCAACTCGGTTTTCAGCTTCGTAAGCATAGCATAGCATCATAAAAGTCATAAAGAATGGCATAATAGCAATATATAACTTACCAAGCGATCTAGCATACCTCCAGTGGCACATTACGACATTTATAAACATATACAATTTATTAACATAAATAAGGCTCGTAACGGCCCGAAATGAACAACAAGGCATGAAACTAACTTGCATACATTGATCATGATTAAGAAGTAAACACACTTATTTTAAGGCATTTTCAAAAGCGAATCCGAGCCCATTTAAGGCCCTTCGAGTCTATTTAATTTAGCTAGGATCATTGGGTTTTCTCGAGGTCTTTTCAACATTAATTAATCGGATTAGCACTCAACGATCTAATGCATTCCTAAGTCTTTTAAAGAGTCATTCGAAAACACGAATCAATGACCTAACATGCATTGTTTCAAAACATTCATAGATTATTTTGAAGCTACTTTTCAAGAATGAATTAACTAAATAAACAAGCATCGATTCGAAGTATTGCTAGATTATTTCAAAGCTACTTATAAGTATGGAATAACTAAAGTAGCATATATTGATTCGAAGCCATTTTCAAGCGTTAATTAACTAAACTAACCTATATCGATTCGAAGCATTATTAGATTATTTCGAAGTTACTTTTAAACATGATTTAACTAACTTAACAAGCATCGATTCAAACATGCTTAGATTGCTTCAATAGGTTACTTTTAGTCACGAACGAACTAACTAATTCAGCATGCAACAGTTTAGAGCATCGTTCATTCGCATAATACCCACATTGCTAACATGAAATGACAAATTTATCAAATTACAGGCATACTTTTAGTCCAACTAAGATGGTTATTCTGGCCCTTTTTAAGTAGCATTTCAGGTATAAAGTTAGTTTAATTCTGTGCACTTTTAGGACAGCCTAAACATGCATAATCTAAACTCGAATTCAACCGTTCAAAGCATGCATAATAGACATAGTAATCAACACAATTCATGATATCATTCAAACAGCTTAAACATGCAGAATCTAAGTTGAATTCAATTTGAAGAGGGCATGTATAAACAGGAAACATTTCAGCAGTTTGTTCTGGGCATAATCAGGCAGCCTATACATCTACATTTGGGCATGGATTCTGTCAAATAGAACATGCACAATCCCTCTTTATGCTTTTAGTAAGCCTAGCAAATCTTAAATTGACATGCATCATCATTCAAGGCTAAAACATTTTTGAAATTATTACTAATTTTGGAGGCGACAAACATCCACCTGGACTTCAAGCTTAGGACCCGTTCTAAGGGTTTTGGCTCGACTTTGAGGGCCAAAAACTCAACCCTCGACCCCTAGCTCGCTGACTGCACAACCAGACCCCAAACCACGCCCGATCCGTGCAATTCCGACCCCAAATTCACCCCCAAATGTTCACTCACTGAATTGAAATTGAGAGGGGTACTTGTGCTGTGAATTCAACCCGAATTTGTGTGGCAATTGAAGAAGCTATTAGCAAGGTTGCATGGCGGAGTCTGGGTGTGCATTCGATGCCTCGAAACAGTGCCCATGTCCACCAAAATTGCGGTGATTGCTGTTCATTTTTCACCCATATTTCACGAGTAGGAGTTGATTTGATGATGGAAGGGTCAAATATGAGGGAATGTGGTGTTGGGTGAGGCGAAAATCCGATGAGATTCGAGATCTTGGGCCATGTTCATGGCGATGGAGGAGAGCATGAAGAAGAAGAGGCAGGGAGGAGAGAGAGAGAGGGATGTCGGGCAGGAGGGGTGTCGCGAGCCATTAGGTGGAGGAAAAGGGGCCAGGCGCAATGACAAAAATACCCCTATGCTTCTCTCTCCCTTTTCCTTGGTGTCGGCTTGTTCAAATTAATACCGCTAGCCTAGTTCGTATCCTAAACTCTAAACTTGATCGATAATATGATCCTCCCTCGATTATTCGTTTTCGAATATAACAAGGTTCGATTCAATAAACAACAAACTAATTCTATGGTTAACAACCTATTCGTATTGGGGAAACGACTAAATTAAACTATCGGTACAATTTAATGGCACAAACTAGCATGAATTAAATTTAAAATCAATAATAACAACAATAATTCTTTTTAATAAAATTTTCGTTCATTTAAGCACATCAATAACAATTTAACTCATGTCGTTAATAGAATACAATTTTATAACTCAAAAAAGCAACGCGATCAGCTGAGCGAAAAAGGAAGAATACGGGTGTTGCATTCTTCCCCCCTTAAAAGAATTTCATCCACGAAGGTCTCAAACTATGTTCAGTCATACCTAAAATGTGCACAACTTGCAGTAAAATCTAAAATCTCATTTTGCAATCCTCTTCAAGCGTCTACTCAATCTATTTAGGCGCCGAGGGCAAATCGCATTCAAGAGGGGCAAATGAGTTACCGTAGAAAACCGTATTAAGCTTGCTTTTAAAAAGGGAAAAAGACTTTTAATTACGTAGACTCAATTTGCATAGTGAACAACCACTCTTTGTATATGCATTGTCATAAATCGAAATCCAAAAGTAGGGAAATTAGGCAATGATATCTCACGGTCATATACAAGTAGTCTCATCCTAAATCACGAATTCAAGACGCTTTTAGCACCACGACGGTTAACTTGGCGGCACCTATAACACATTAAAGTAGCAAGGGAATCACATAGGCATCCCGTAGCATCACATAGCATTTATGAACGACAACACACACGGGCTATACACATGTTCGCAGTAATGTCACACTTGAAATCCGGCATAACCCATAGAGTTAATCCATGTTTCAGTGTATAAAGGGAATGTCACTGGGGTAATGCATGCGGTCATTAAAACTATAATAAGAAGCAATAGGAGTCATGGAATGCAAGCAACATGCCAAAATCATATCACGCAGTAAGTTACACATGCGAGACTGGGCAACCAACTCAACTGTATCCTATACAAGCTCAAAACAGGCATCATGAATGCTCGTGCACTCAACAGTTTACCCACATTCAACGATTCTATTTATAGATACTCCTATGGTCTCACACAGCACATGACGCCATAATAATTCTTTTAGGACATGCAGACTCACAGGGTTGCTGTATAGAAAGAACACCTAGACATGTATATGTGTGTGTAATCCCAATTACATCATGTGGTCAACGGTTCGCCCTAAAATTCATTCAAATTTAGGAGAGGTCGGTGGCCAAGAACTATGATTGTTGAGTATGGTCGACATTAATAGTCTTATAGATATGTGTTAGGGTCTTATGAGATACGCACTTGTCCCTAAGCGATCCTAAGGGTCTTGCTGCGCAGGTCACTTACCTAGGTAGGGATTGTTTACTGTGTACAATTCCAAAGTCTACTAGGTTCTTTCTCCCTTGTGCTTTCTATGCATATCAGGGTCCATTCCAACCAAAACATTACCACCGCACATCACAAATCACCGTTTGTTGTGGGGGAAAGCAAGTACTGCACGGTTCAGGCAACAATGGCAAAGAAGGGGGAACAACAGGCATACTTATGCAATGTCTACGAAGATCCTACTGCTAGCATTTGGATACAAAAATATCTCCTAATTCTAGTCAGGCAATTCAAAATTCACAACAGCAAGGTATCAATTAGTAGAATTATCACTGATAACAGCAAATCTCGGCACGTATGGCACAAGGGCAAGTGCTTGTAGGCCTAAACTCATTCACCATTGCAAAAAGGACACAAGTCCTTCAGTATGAAGTGAAAATAGAGCTCTGTTGATTTAGAGAGTACACAACCACAAGAGGGGGGTGAATTGTGGTGTCCGATTTTTGCAAGTTGCTGGCAAACAGTCTTAGACCCTGTTCGCACAAGTTGTTTCTGAGATAAGCAGAAGCCAAAATTCAACAAAATTAAATGCGGAAATAATGGACACAGGATTTTTACATGGAAAACACCTCTAGCCCAACTGAGGTGAAAAACCACGACCTACCTCGTGTAGGATTTAAACACTTCACTAAACGGGCTAATCACGTTACAATACTAACACACCTTGTTACAAATTGCAACCTACGTAACCGTCTTCACCAAGACAGGTTACCCCACGTCCAAAATCCCCTTGATTTGGACACACACTTAACTCACTTTCGTGAAAGAACAATATAAAGAAAAACACCCTATTACAATGCTTCTCAACTAAGCTAATATAGGGTACAATGAAGTCCTAGTATGCCAACTTTGAAAGCTCAAATAACTCACTTGCTAGACACGGTTTTCTTTTGAAACTTTTAAGTTCATGAACACTGAATTTTTGCCGTTGAAAACCGATGCTTCTATCGTTCTAAGAAGCGACTTTATACAGTGCTTGGAAAAACAATTCCTCAAATTTTTGGAAACTAAAATCCCTAAAGAATATAGAATTCTTTAGCCACAAGGGATGAGGAAACATGAGCTGGAAACACTTCCTAAACCGTGTGCATAAGGCGGTGATTCTCAGCAACTAGCCCATGTTTTTCTCAACAGCCTTATCCACTTGCCAAAAATTGGATATTCTTTTTATTCAAAAAGATTTTGCAAATCGCCTTAGATTTTAATAACCGCTTTTAGGGTAAGGGGTAAGATACTCCATAGAAAAACCTTTCTTGCAAATCTTAGAGAAGCTGCTCAAAATCCAAAATATAAAAACGTGAAAAATTGTTTTTCGCAGCTTATTCTAGGAACAACCTGAGCGTCCTGTTTCCAGAATTGTTTCGAAGGGTAATCCGAAATATTTTCCAAAAAAGCAAAATCGTTTCCAGCAAGTGGTAAGTTAAGACTTTCTGATTGGCATATTAACAAGAGTCTAAAAATATAAAACTAAATTAAATCAAGACATCTTGTTGTAACCACTAGTCATCTTGTAGAAAGACGAATTTGCTGCAAACACTTCACATAATCTGTTTCTCACGGCTGCACTTATATCCTGTGCTTCAAACACTTCGCAGAACCTATTCTTCATGGCTGTTCTTGTATCGCTGACTTGAGTACCTGTTCTTGATAATCCATTAGTCAAGCAGTTTTAAGACTTGGGAATGGCAGTAAGAATCTGTTTAGAAGCCTGTTTGGCTCAACAACAACACTTAGATTTGTTATCATCAAAACCTTATACATTCTAACAAATTCCCCCTTTTTGATGATGACAAACCAAGTGACCATATTGACTTTCAAGGACTATTGAAGTGATTAGTGCCAATTTTTCACATTCACATGAAGCAGTGAGTATCGAAAATGTAAGAAAATTAACACGTCCATGGCAAAACTAAAACAATATTGGTCATCCTATCTTCCCCCTTTTGGCATCATTAAAAAGTAGGAGCGAACAGTCAAACAGAGGGTGTTTGCTATCACCACCACTTGGGTAATGGAGGAAAGTCAACAGGCGATACACTCAAGTGTGTTGGTACGGTAATGAGATTGGCCATCCTAGTCACACACAAGCAATTCGTAGCAAAAAGCAAGTAAGGCAAAGCCAATCAAAAACCAAGATAACCTGTCATTCACCAAAAGAGTGCAACATAGTACAAACGGGCAAGAAAGGATAACTAAGAGAAGTGAGAACAGCCTTGGAGAACAACCTATGGAAACAGCTTATGGGGGGTGATCAGGGAGCAGGGGAAAATTTTGCTGAAAGGGAAGAGAGAAGGGCGAGGAGATCTTCATGGCGCTTAGCATTTAGAGCTTTTTCCTCGTCTAGGGCAGCCTTCATAGCAGTAAGCTCAGCACTGAGTCGAGAGTTTTCCTGCAGAGCAGCCTCAAGTTTGATTGAGGAACTGCCAAGAACAGGAGGACGGGGTGTTTTTGTCCCCTGTTCTGATGCAGACCCCTCAACCAAAGTGTATCCACACCCCATAAGGGTGTTACTCCTAATCTCATCAATGAACTGAGCTCCCACCTTCTTCTATAATGTCACCCCAAAACGCTCAAAGACATTAGTCAGGAAGAAACAATACCCCAGGTCATGTTTCCTGGAGGTGTTTGCAATTCTTGCAATATGTCGAACCATGATGGCAGGAAGGTTGATTTGCTCTTCCTTGTCCATCAGGTCCATAAGACACTGATCCATGGCATCGACAAGATTACGACCCTAGCCCCGAGGAATGACATTCTTGATAATAAACCAAAATATCAATTGATGGAGCGATGTCATATCCCCTTTCATCACGGACTTGGGTGTTTGCAGGCTTGGTTGCTGGCTAAATTTCTGGGAGAGCTCCAGCAGCCTGGCTGTCCCTAGAATAGTCTTGTCTTCTCTCACATATATATCAAAGCCTGTGGAGGGAATCCCCCGAATTTCCCCTAATATCTTCGCATCAAAGCGAAGCTGTTGCCCATTAACAATACTTGTCACCACTCCTTCGGTGACAGTGCAGTTGGCATAGAACTCTGCCAACTCATGTACAGAACACCCCAACTGGGTGTTTGTAAACAGCTCATACCACCCCTGTGCACGCAGCTTTTGCAGAAACACCCCCAGACCCTGTTCCTCAAAATATTTTACCTTGATAATTTTGCCCCTGATGACCCGTCTCTGAAACAATTGGGTTAGTTTGGCTGAAATGGTAGATGAGGTAGACTTCTTGGCTCTCTTAGGTTGGGGCTCAGCAGGAGGGTCTTGTGTAGAGGCGTGTTTGAGGGAGGCTTTTCTCTTGGGAGTTTTGAGGGGTGATGGTTTGGAGGGTAAAGTGGAGGTTGATTTTGGTGCAGGCAGAGGCTTATCCTCTGAGGACACTGAGAACACTGGAGTGCCCTGTTTGAAGGAGGTTTTCTCAGTGTCGTTATCTGATGAAGGCTCAAAGGAGGAATCAATGTCCTTAACAATAGGGAATGACTGTTTGGCAGGACAAGACGTGGATTGGAAAGCAATTCGGGCTGATTTTCGAGTTGGCCTGTTTGTGGGTTTGGCCGAAGAGGGGATTTGTGGTTTTGGTTTGACAGGGGTTTCACTTTTTGAGGGTTCTTCAGTCTGGCCGCTTTTAGACCTTGATGGTGGTCGTGTTCTTGGCATTCTAGTACGCCTAGCCACAATTTTGTACCATTTGCGTTTCTCACCTGTTTGTGTTACCGGTGTGGCTTGTGCAGGCGTGACAGGAGACTCCTCCATTTGACCACTACTTCCCCTTTCTTCTTTTGACAAATCCTCCCCTAAGTCATCCATAAAAACCTCAGACCCTATTTCGGCCCCTGTTTCCTGCTCTGGAAACAGCCCAAACGAATTGATGTCATCTAGGCCATGTTCGAACAGAAAGAGTTCATCTAAAGCCCCAATTTCTCGGTCAGATGCCCCAACAGGTTCTTGGGGTTCTCCAAACTGTTGATATGCGCCCGGTTCACCAAACAAAATTAAATCCCACCCAAATTTGTAGGGAATGTCTTCTAATTTTAGACCTACTGTTCTAAGGTCAATACTCTTCAAAAACCCAAAAGGTTTGTAGATAATTGGGCGAGATGGTTCAGTGGATTTACCGTCCATTAACACTGCCAGAAACTGTGTAAGCGCAAACAGGGCTGTGGCTATTTGCAAGGCTGTGCTTGGTGGCTGGTTGCCCTGGGTCACAGTCGAGGAACTCTCGTTGCTGATGGGGAACGCCATTTTTTCAGAGGAAGGAGAGAGATTAGGGTTTCTCGAGCAGATTTTCAGAGCAAGAGGAATTTCGGTTGAGGTGAGAGAGTGAAGCATGTTTGAAGAGAGATTTAAAGAGAGAGAAGCGTGCAAGATCTTTTAAAGATTTTGCCCGTTTTGCAACGGGCTTTAGCATTAAATTAGGCCACGCACACCTCGGAAGGTGTTTTAGCAATTCCCAACTAGTTGCACATATTTGACAAACAAGAGGCGTACCTGTTCCTAATGCTTGTTCTTGAGGTTGCTTGCTAGGTAACATGGGACAATAAGGGCAATCTCATTAGACCTCAACGAGTGTCAGCAGGTTGCATACCTCACATATGCTAAACATAGCACAGAAGTTGATTGCAAACAAAAATTTAATATGTTCTACCCATAGCATTTTAAATTTTGCCAACAGGGAGAGAGAATACGATGGTCAGGTTGTTTTAATTAAACCTAGTTCGAGTCCATTCCTTTCAAATTGTTCTCTACTCAATGCCTTGGTGAATATATCAGCAATTTGATTTTCAGTGGCACAAAAATTCATTGAGATCACTCCTTTTTCAACATTGTCTCTTAGAAAATGATGACGAATGTCAATATGTTTTGTTCTTTTGTGTTGACATGGATTTTTGGCAATGTTAATTGCACTTGTATTGCCACAATAAATAGGAATGCATCCCATGTCAACACAAAGTCCTTGAGTTGTTGTCTTATCCATAATAACTGAGCACAACAGGATGCAGCTGCCACGTATTCAGCTTCTGCTGTGGACAAGGCAACAGAGCGTTGTTTCTTGGTTGCCCAAGATACCAAACAAGGTCCAAGAAAGTGAGCCATACCTGAGGTGCTTTTTCTATCAACCAAGAACCCTGCATAATCAGCATCAGCATACCCAACAAGATCAAAGTTGCAACTTCTAGGATACCATAAGGCTAGATCAGGTGTATGTTTTAAGTATCTTAAAATCCTTTTTACAGCCTTAAGATGAGTTTCTTTAGGGTTTGACTGAAAATGTGCACATAGACCAACACTGAAAACAATGTCAGGTCTACTAGCTGTTAGGTATAGGAGTGACCCTATCATGCCCCTATAGGATTTCTCCTCAACTGAGGGACTATCATCATCCATTACCAACCTGGTTGAGGGAGAGATGGGAGTATTAATGCGCTTGGCCGACTCCATCCTAAAACGTTTAAGTAACTCTTTGATATACTTTTGTTGATGGATCATGGTGCCGTTTGAAGTTTGCTTGATTTGCAAGCCTAGAAAGAAATTAAGCTCACCCATCATGCTCATTTCAAACTCACTCCTCATCATTTTTGAAAATTCATTGCACAAATCATGATGAGTTGCACCAAATATGATGTCATCGACATATACTTGGACAATCAACAAATGTCCCCCCTTAGATTTTAGAAACAAGGTATTGTCTACCTTGCCTCTTGTAAAATCATTTTCCAATAAAAAACTTGACAACCACTCATACCAAGCTCTAGGGGCTTGTTTCAAACCATAAAGTGCTTTGTCAAGTTTGAAAACATGGTTAGGAAATTCATCACTTTCAAAACCGGGGGGTTGTTTGACATACACTTCTTCTTTGAGGTACCCATTTAAAAATGCACTTTTGACATCCATTTGATACAACTTGATCTCCATATGGGCTGCAAATGCTATCAAGATTCGAATGGCCTCCATCCTTGCAACAGGTGCAAAGGTTTCTTCATAATCAATTCCCTCTTCTTGGTTGTAGCCTTGAACCACCAGCCGGGCCTTGTTTCTAGTAACTGTTCCGCACTCATCCATCTTGTTACGGAACACCCACTTGGTTCCAATGATGGTTCTATCCTCTGGCTGTGGCACACGGTGCCATACCTTGTTCCTTTCGAACTGATGGAGTTCTTCTTGCATGGCTGTGACCTAATCTGAATCTGTAAGGGCTTCATTAATATTCTTAGGCTCAATTTTTAAGAGAAAAGCATAGAAAGCACAGAAATTTTTGAGTCAAGATCTAGTTTGAACTCCTGCATTAATATTAGACAAAATTTGATCAAGAGGATGTGAACTTTGGTATTTCCATGATCATGGTGAAAGTGGGTTCACAGACTCGCTCTCCATCCTAGTTGGAATACTCGGTGAAACAGGTTTAGAACCTGTTCTCGAGCCTGTTTGGGAGCTTGTTCCTAGATTTATCCCTGAAGGATTCGACTGGTGTTGTCCCGAACAGGGTTCCACCCTGTTTCCCTCTGTTTGGTTCACACCTTGCTTACCTTCCTGAAGAACAGCCTCAGGCCTTACTTCCTCCGATTGATCCTTACCTTGTTCACCTTGAAGCAGCACGTCTTTTCTAACAAGACCTAGTTTGAAGTCTTCTTCCTGTGCATCATTCTCGCTTAGAGAGTTAGTTTCATCAAAAAGCACATGCACACTTTCCTCAACACACAAGGTTCTCTTATTAAACACTTTGTATGCCTTACTATGCGAGGAGTAACCAAGGAATATTGCTTCATCACTCCTTGGATCAAATTTCCCTAAGGCATCCTTTCCATTATTATGCACAAAACATTTACAACCAAAAACTCTCAAATGCATAATATTAGGTTTTCTTCCCTTGAAAAGTTCATAAGGAGTTTTGTTAAGAATACGTCTAATCATGCATCTATTTATAATGTAACATAATGTATTCAAAGCTTCAGCCCAAAAGTTTCTAGGAAGACCACTAGCAACAAGCATTGTTCTAGTTATGTCCTCTAGAGTGCGATTTTTGCATTCTACCACCCCGTTCTGTTGGGGTGTTCTTGGAGCTTAAAAATTATGATCAACACCATGCTCATTACAATAATCAATAAAGCTCGAATTTTCAAATTCTGTACCATGGTCAGACCTTAGGCATACCAAAGAGTGTCCTACCCTCTTTTTAGTCTTTTTAATGAAAGCAAGAAATTTTTTAAAAGTTTCATCTTTAGAAGCCAAAAACAGAGTCCCAGTGAAACGAGAGTAGTCATCCACTATCACAAGCACATACCTCTTACCACCTCTGCTCATGATCCTCATTGGACCACATATATCCATATGATCAATTCAAGAGGTCGAGTAGTGCTTACACACTTTTTAGATTTAATTGAATTTTTGACTTGTTTGCCTTTGGCACATGCATCACATACCTTGTCATCATTGAATTTGATGGAAGGTAAGCCTACCACTAAGTCTTTGGTTACAAGTTTGTTTAAAAGCGAGTGGCTTGCATGACCTAGCTTTTTGTGCCAAAGCATAACATCATCATTTAGGGCGCTCAAACAAGTCAAATTATTTTGGGGAAGAGTAGAAATACACACTTTATAAACATTTTTGTGTCGCTTCCCCCTCAACACAACATCTCCTGTGTTCATATTTACAACCAAGCAACGTGTTGGAGAGAACACTACTAGGTTGTCTTTGTCACACTTCAAGTTTTTTCAATTTAAGAGTTTCATTTTCAAGTTCTAGGTCACGAACATCCCTTTTTAATTCAGCACATATATCCATTATAGTGTACACTAATTCCTCAAGAGTTGATTTATTTAGACCACGTACCTTGTTCTTGAGTTGAGTCAGACTATCTGTTGATCCATCATCTGAATCAGTGTCACTTCTTGCCATGAGTGCTACATCAGCTTCCTCAGCTTCAGACCTTTCCTCATCCTCGCTTGAATCACCCCAAGCCGTGAGCATAACTTTTGAGAATCGTTTCGCTGAGCTGCTTACACCCTGTTTCCTCCCCTGTTTTCTAGGGTGTCCGGGTTCTTGTTCCTCCTTGTGTAGTGGGCAGTTTCTCACAATGTGGTCTAGCTTGCCACACTTGAAGCATCCAGAGAACTGTTCCCGAGAGGTGTTTCTGCCCTTGCCGAAGTCCTTCCTTTTGCTGTTTTCTTTAACTTTCTTGAAGAACTTCTTAAATTTTTGAGTTATCATGGCAATCTCCTCCTCATCAGAATCAGAATCATCTTCTAAGGCCTTTAGAGCAAGACCTCGATCTCTCTGTCTCATCTTTCTGCTGAGAATTTTTTCTAAGTTCATACGTTTGGAGATTTCCAATCAGCTCATCTAGGGTGATCTTGTTCATGTCCTCAGCTTCTTGGATGGCCGTGACTTTCGCTTCCTAAGAATGAGGTAAAATTCTTAGGATTTTCCTCACCAATTCTTCGATAGTGAAGGATTTTCCTAGGGATTTCAACTCATTCGTTATGTGAGTGAAGCGAGTGTACATGTCCATCACACTTTCATGATCACCCATCTCAAACAGCTCATATTTTCTTATAAGCAATTCAATCCGGGATTGCTTTACCTGATTGGTCCCTTCGTGAGCTATTTGCAAAGCATCCCAGATCTCCTTGGCCGACTCACATTCAGATATGCGAGTATATTCATCAGGACCCAGGCCGAAATATAGAAGTTTCTTGGCTTTGGCATTCTTCTCCATCATTTTGTGATCTTCAGTATTGAATTCTTTAGGCTCCTTGGGGATTGACTTTCCATCTTCAGTTATTTTTTTAGGGATGAGTGGTCCATTCTTGATGAGCATCCACAACTCATAGTCCTCGGCTTGGATGTAGTTTTCCATCCTATTCTTCCACCAACCATAGTGTTGGCCATTGAAGTATGGTGGTCGAGTTATGGATTGACCTTCAAGCATGCCTTGTGGGGTACTCATCTTCAAGGATCTCTCAAGGTGTTAGCCTTTCAAAGGAGAACCTGCTCTGATACCACTTGTTGATTTAGAGAGTACACAACCACAAGAGGGGGGTGAATTGTGGTGTCCGATTTTCGCAAGTTGCTGGCAAACAGTCTTAGGCCCTGTTCGCACAGGTTGTTTCTGAGATAAGCAGAAGCGAAAATCCAACAAAATTGAATGCGGAAATAATGGACACAGGATTTTTACGTGGAAAACACCTCTAGCCCAACTGAGGTGAAAAACCACGACCTACCTCGTGTAGGATTTAAACACTTCACTAAACGGGCTAATCACGTTACAATAGTAACACACCTTGTTACAAATTGCAACCCACGTAACCGTCTTCCCTAAGACAGGTTACCCCACGTCCAAAATCCCCTTGATTTGGACACACACTCAACTCACTTTTGTGAAAGAAGAATATAAAGAAAAACACCCTATTACAATGCTTCTCAACTAAGCTAATATAGGGTACAATGAAGTCCTAGTATGCCAACTTTGAAAGCTCAAATAACTCACTTGCTAGACATGGTTTTCTTTTGAAACTTTTAAGCTTATGAACACTGAATTTTTGCCTTTGAAAACCGATGCTTCGATCGTTCTAAGAAGCGACTTTATATAGTGCTTGGAAAAATAATTCCTCAAATTTTTGGAAACTAAAATCCCTAAAGAATATAGAATTCTTTAGCCATAAGGGATGAGGAAACATGAGCTGGAAACACTTCCTAAACCGTGTGCATAAGGCGGTGATTCTCAGCAACTAGCCCATGTTTTTCTCAACAACCTTATCCACTTGCCAAAAATTGGATATTCTTTTTATTCAAAAAGATTTTGCAAATCCCCTTAGATTTTAATAACCGTTTTTAGGGTAAGGGGTAAGATACTCCATAGAAAAATCTTTCTTGCAAATCTTGGAGAAGCTGCTCAAAATCCAAAAGATAAAAACGTGAAAAATTGTTTTTCGCAGCTTATTCTGGAAACACCCTGAGCGTCCTGTTTCCAGAATTGTTTCGAAGGGTGATCCGAAATATTTTCTAAAAAAGCAAAACCGTTTCAAGTAAGTGGTAAGTTAAGACTTTCTGATTGGCATATTAACAAGAGTCTAAAAATATAAAACCAAATTAAATCAAGACATCTTGTTGTAACCACTAGTCATCTTGTAGAAAGACGAATTTGCTGCAAATACTTCACAGAATCTGTTTCTCACGGCTGCACTTATATCCTGTGCTTCAAACACTTCGTAGAACCTATTCTTCACGGCTGTTCTTGTATCGCTGACTTGAGTACCTGTTCTTGATAATCCATTAGTCAAGCAGTTTTTAGACTTGAGAATAGCAGTAAGAATCTGTTTAAAAAGCCTGTTTGGCGCAACAATAATACTTAGATTTGTTATCATCAAAACCTTATACATTCTAAAACATTTCAAAACCTTGAATTTCAAAAGTGAAACATAGCTTATCTATTTTGAGCCTCTTCTCTGCTTATCTCTAAGTACGTCTGCTCTCTCTATTATCCTATCAGAGCGCACGAAGAAAACATTTACTACTCAAATCATCACTTAGCTTACACAAGGATGTGTAAGTTAACTAGGTTCACATTCTAACACACGACTCACATACATCCGATTGGCTTAATCGAATCGCATAAAAGTCAATTAGTGAAGTCAAGTAGCACGTTCGGAACATATTGCACCAACGAAGTACTCACAATGTCACCTGAAGGTGTGGGGAGAGCTATTTGACTCCTATACTAACGCACAGCTCACCACTTTTACTCAATCGACCTTCTCGAGCCACACATAACTAGCTAAGTGCACGAACGATCATAAAAAGCTCACATTTGCACAAAAAGCACAACATATCTCACGTCATCACAATGTGTTCCTGGGCAACTATATGAAATGCAAGACTCAGGTTGCGGCCTATGGTCGCAGGACCTTTGCTTTGATACCATCAATGTAACGGCCCCAACCCCTACGGTTGGAAGCATTATGTGTTCCTGACTTCCCACTTAACTTCCGGGGCAAAACGGACAGAGTTTCCCCGACAAACTGACCTTTTTCACGCTAAAAGCCTTATATTAAACCTTTGCAACCAACGGAAGCGTAAAAGATTCTAAAATAAGCTCAACAGCTACACCCAGAGTTCATAGCTCAACGAGCGACTCGCTCAGAGTACATCAAATAATATAGTTCATTAATAAAGGAGAAATGAAAGATACAATCCAACGGTTCACACAACCGGAGTACTGGGGCTTACATCCCAAAACGTAACTAATTTCTGCTAAAAAGGTCAACTGACAAATAAGATGGTTGGTTCACATGGCCATACAGGGCGATTCCCAAACTGAATGCACTACATGAACCAGAATACTTGTTTACATATGTTTATCATTAAGAATACATTCTATAACATCATCACACAGTAAGACTACTCCACTATGGGCACACATGACTCCCCTTTCAGCACGAATAACTTCCATTTTGACGTAAATGAGTTGACTTCTGCCCATCATAAAGAAAACACGGGGAGAAAGGGGAAAGAATTGTGGGATGAGCAATCACACGCTCAGTGAGTATTCCGCGACTCCTTAAAACCAAAGCCCTTGCAGGCAACATTACCCATAAACTTCATTTTAGCCGCTCAAACTCATATTTAGATTCCTAAATAACCAAATCTCCTAAAAATCAAACACTCAAACACAGAAGTAGCCAATGAGGGCTAAACAGAGAACTTTCTTGCATAGGTTATGCACATTCAAAGCTTTAATGTTTGATTCATTAAGAACATAGCCATGGCTTACTTGAATTTTCATTCAAACACTCATTCCTAAAATAAGCATATGATATGCACAGAGATCTTCCTTTTCTTCTTTCTTAAAACACTTTATTTAACCTCTTGAATTAGTCACATATCATGCATTTAAGCAGTACTATTCTCGTATTAAACGACAGAGAGTTTTCGTTAATTCCAACCATAGGCTATGTGACATATTATATGAATCATGTTTTTCTATCTAATTTACTTGTGTGAGATACTTAAAATAGATGGACTAAGGATCATGCAAGGGGCTTCTTTCTCATAACATGCACATTTAAACTCATATGCTCGATGCATTATAAGAATATGGCCACATATTACTTAAAATCGCATTCAACTGACCTTAGGAATCTTTTCCATTAGGCATTCATAGAAATTTTCCTTCCTTTCTTTGAAAACACCTTTCATAACCTCTTGAGGTTCACATCCTTTAAAAGGAATTTCTTTCGTATTGGTCCTTATAGGACCCTTATAAGCTTTTCACATTTTATTTAATCTGGCCTCTTAGTGGCTCATAAGAACTTTCTTTCTTTCTGAAATACTTAAAATAGTGAAATGTTGATCGCTTTCCTTTGCTTATTAGGGAAATACTTCTGGCATAAGATCATTATAGGGTTGTTAGTTGGGTGAGATCTATTCTCAACCCCACAGTGAGACCTAACGCTCACACTTAAGCTCTATATTTGTATCGTTAAAATAGGCCATCGATCGCTGATAGTTATAGCTACTATCAGTTACAACCACCAAAATCTTGTTTTTCAAACTCACCCTCACTCGCAAGATGCACCTTAATGAGATAAAGGGAACGGGGTTTACACATAACATATTCAATCACTTCGTAATGAACTCAACAGAACAAGCCACACATGGCCTCGCAATCCACATAATTGCAGTAAAACACAACAGGCTCCCTCCTCACATAACACCAACCACAAAGAACCTCAAAACTCTCATTAGTTCAACCTCAAACCATCCATCTACCAACTCGGTTTTTAGTTTCGTAAGCATAGCATAGCATCATAAAAGTCATAAAGAATGGCATAATAGCAATATATAACTTACTGAGCGATCTAGCATACCTCCAGTGGCGCATTACAGCATTTATAAACATATACAGTTTATTAACATAAATAAGGCTCGTAGCGACCCAAAATGAACAACAAGGCATGAAACTAACTTGCATACATTGATCATGATTAAGGAGTAAACACGCTCATTCTAAGCCATTTTCAAAACCGAATCCGGGCCCATTTAAGGTCGTTCTGGTCTATTTAAT
The DNA here is from genome assembly GCA_029747015.1 of Carnegiea gigantea. Lineage (NCBI taxonomy): Eukaryota > Viridiplantae > Streptophyta > Magnoliopsida > Caryophyllales > Cactaceae > Carnegiea > Carnegiea gigantea. Next base: position 94,908 of record JAKOGI010000711.1, read on the forward strand.
TTAATTAGGATCATTAGGTTATCTCGAGGGCTTTTCAACATGAATTAACCGGATTAGCACTGAATGATTTAATGCATTCCTAAGTCATTTAAAGAGTCATTCATAAATGCGAATCAATGACCTAACATACATCATTTCAAAACATTCATAGATTATTTCGAAGCTACTTTTCAAGTATGAATTAACTAAATAAACAAGCATCGATTCGAAGTATTGGTATATTTTTTCAAAGCTGCTTATAAGTATGGAATAACTAAACTAACATATATCGATTTGAAGCCACTTTCAAGCGTTAATTAACTAAACTAACCTATATCGATTTGAAGCATTACTAGGTTATTTTGAAGTTACTTTTAAACATGATTTAACTAACTTAACAACCATCGATTCAAACATGCTTAGATTGCTTCAATAGGTTACTTTTAATCACGAACGAACTAACTAATTCAGCATGCACCAGTTTAGCGCATCGTTCATTCACATAATACCCACATTGCTAACATGAAATGACAAATTTATCAAATTACAGGCATACTTTCAGTCCAACTACGAAGGCTATTCTGGCCCTTTTTAAGTAGCATTTCAGGTATAAAGTTAGTTTAATTCTGTGCACTTTTAGGACAGCCTAAACATACATAATCTAAACTCGAATTCAACCGTTCAAAGCATGCATAATAGGTATAGTAATCAACACAATTCATGATATTGTTCAAACAGCTTAAACATGCAGAATCTAAGTTGAATTCAATTCGAACAAGGCATGTATAAATAGGAAACCTTTCAGTAGTTTTTTCTGCGCATAATCAGGCAGCCTATACATCTACATTTGAGCATGGATTCAGTCAAATAGAACATGCACAATCCCTCTTTATGCTTTTAGTAAGCCTAGCAAATCCTGAACTGACAAGTATCATCACTCAAGGCTAAAACATTTTCGAAATTATTACTAATTTAGGAGGCGACAAACACCCACCTGGACTTCAAGCTTAGGACCCATTCTAAGGGCTTTGGCTCGACTTTGAGGGCCAAAAGCTTCGACCCTCGACCCTAGCTCACAGATTGCACAATAGACCCCAAACTGCGCCCGATCCGTGCAATTCTGACCCCAAATTCACCCCCAAACTTTCACTCACTGAACTGAAATTGAGAGGGGTACTTGTGCTGCGAATTCAACTCGAATTTGCATGGCAATTGAAGAAGCTAGTGGCAAGGTTGCATGGCTGAGTCTGGGTATGCATTCCATGCCTCGAAACAGCACCCATGTCCACCAAAATCGGAATGGTTGCTATTCATTTTTCGCCCAGATTTTAGAGCTAGGGGTTGATTTGATGATGAGTGGGTGAAATTTAAGGGAATGTGGTGTTGGGTGAGGTGAAAATCTGGTGAGATTCAAGAGCTTACGCTGTGTTCATGGCGATGGAGGAGAGCATGAAGAGGAAGAGGCAGGGAGGAAAGAGAAGGAGATGTCGGGCAGGAGGGGTGTCGCGAGCCATTAGGTAGAGGAAAAGGGGCCAGGCGCAATGACAAAAATACCCTACGCTTCTCTCTCTCTCTTTTTCTTTGTGTCGGCTTGTTCAAATTAATACCGCTAGCCTAGTTCGTATCCTGAACTCTAAACCTAATCGATAATACGGCCCTCCCTCGATTATTCGTTCCTGAATACAACAAGGTTCGATTCAATAAACAACGAACTAATTCTATAGTTAGCAACCTAATCGTATTCGGGAAACGATTAAATTAAACTATTGGTAGAATTTAATGGCACAAATTAGCACGAATTAAATTTAAAATCAATAATACAATAATTCTTTTTAATAAAATTATCGTTCATGTAAGCACATCAGTAATAATTTAACTCATGTCATTAATAAAATATAATTTTATAACTTAAAAAGGTAACACGATCAGCTTAACGAAAAATGAAGAATGCGGGTGTTACATTCTTCCCCCCTTAAAAGAATTTCGTCCTCAAAATTCTCAAACTATGTTCAGTCATACCTAAAATGTGCACAACTCGCACTAAAATCCAAAATCTCAATTTGCAATCCTCTACAAGCGTCTACTCAATCTATTTAGGCGCCGAGGGCAAATCGCATTGAAGAGAGGCAAATGAGTTACCGTGGAAAACCATATTAAACTTGCTTTTAAAAAGGGAAAAGGACTTTTAATTACGCAGACTCAATTTGCATAGTAAACAACAACTCTTTGTATATGCATTGTCATAAATCGAAATCTAAAAGTAGGGCAATTAGGCAATGATATCTCATGGTCATATACAAGTAGTCTCATCCTAAATCACGAATTCAAGACACTTTTAGGATCACAACGGTTAACTTGGCGGCTCCTATAACACGTTAAAGCAGTAAGGGAATCACATAGGCATCTTGCAACATCACATAGCATTTATAAATGATAACATACACGGGCTATACACATGTTCGCAGCAATGTCACACTTGAAATCAGGCATAACCCATAGAGTTAATCCATGTTTCAGTGTATAAAGGGAATGTCACTGGGATAATGCATGCGATCATTCAAACTATAATAAGAAGTAATAGGAATCCTGGAATGCAAGGAACATGCCAAAATCACACCATGCAGTAAGTCACACATGCAAGACTGGGCATCCAACTCAACTGTATCCTATACAAGCTCAAAACGGGCATCATGAATGCTCGTGCGCTCAACAGTTCACCTCCATTCAACGATTCTATCTATAAACACTCCTATGGTCTCACACAGCATATCACACCATAATAATTCTTTTAGGACATGCAGACTCACGGGATTGCCACATAGAAAGGACACCTAGACGTATATATATGTGTGTAATCACCAATTACATCATGTGGTCAACGGTTCGCCCTAAAATTCATTCAAATTTAGGAGAGGTCGGTGGCCAACGACTCTGATTGTTGAGTATGGTCGACATTAATGTTCTTATAGATATGTGTTAGGGTCTTACGACATACGCACTTGTCCCTAAGCGATCCTAGGGGTCTTGCTGTGCAGGTCGCTTACCCAGGTAGGGATTGTTTACTGCGTACAATTCCAAAGTTTACTAGGTTCTTTCTCCCTTGTGCTTTCTAGGCACATCAGGGTCCATTCCAACCAAAACATTACCACCGCACATCACGAATCACCGTTTGTTGCAGGGGAAAACAAGTAATGCACGGTTTAGGCAACAATGGCAAAGAAGGGAGAACAACAGGCATACTTATGCAATGTTTAAGAAGATCCTACTGCTAGGATTTGGATACGAAAATATCTCCTAATTCTAGTCAGGCAATTTAAAAATTCACAACAGCAAGGTATCAATCAGTAGAATTATCGCCTGTAACAGCAAATCTCGACACGTATGGCACAACGGCAAGTACTTGTGGGCCTAAACTCATTCATCATTGCAAAAGGGACGCAAGTCCTTCGGCATGAAGTGAAAACGGAGCTCGATAGTCAAACAGATATTAACATTTCAAAACCTTGAATTTCAAAAGTGTAATATAGCTTATCTATTTTGAGCTACTTCTCTACTATCTCTAAGTGCATCTGCTCTCTCTATTGTCCTATCATAGTGCACAAAGAAAACATTTACTACTCAAATCATCACTTAGCTTACACAAGGATGTGCAAGTTAACTAGGTTCTCATTCTAACACACGGCTCACATACATCCGATCAGCTGGACCGAATCGCATAAAAGTCAATCACTGAAGTCAAGTAGCACGCTGGGAACATACTGCACCAATAAACTACTCACAATGTCACCAGAAGGTGTGGGGAGAGCTATTTGACTCCTATACTAACGCACAGCTCACCACTTTTACTCAATCGGCCTTCTCGAGCCACACATAACCAGCTAAGTGCACGAACGATCATAAAAAGCTCACATTAGCACACAAAGCACAACATATGTCACGTTATCGCAATGTGTTCCTAGGCGACTATATGAAATGCAAGACTCAGGTTGCGGCCTATGGTTGCAGGACCTTTGCTCTGATACCATCAATGCAATGGCCCCAACCCCTACAGTTGGAAGCATTACATTTTCCTGACTTCCCACATAACTTTCGGGGCAAAACAGATAGAGTTTCCCATACAAATTGACGTTTTCCACGCTAAAAGCCTTACAATAAACCCTTGTAATCAATGGAAGCGTAAAACATTCTAAAATAAGCTCAACGGCTACACCCGGAGTTCATAACTCAACGAGCAACTTGCTCGGAGTACATCAAACAATATAGTTCATTAATAAAGGAGAAAGGAAAGATACAACCCAACGGTTCACACAACTGGAGCACTGGGCTTACATCCCAAAACGTAACTGATTTCAGCTAAAAAGGTCAACTGACAAATAAGATGATTGGCTCACATGGCCATACAGGGCGATTTCTAAACCGAATGCACTACATGATCTAGAATACTTGTTTACATATATTTATCACTAAGTGTTAGCAGTTTTACATAACCGCAAGTGCACGGCGTAGCTGTAGCTAGCAACCGGCAAGTATGGGTCGAATCCACAGGGAACTTGGTTTCAACTACTGGAACTAATTGGACTAACTCAAGCTAGGCAGTTGTCGAGTGAAGTTGGTTTAACTAATTCTAACTCTATTTGGTCTAAGACAATAATGAGAAGAAAATCCTGGATTGGGGTTCACCGCACTATGACGTTCATTGGAAAATACACTAGGTCGTGTGAATCTACCTGTAAGATAATTGAAATGGAATTATTACCGGTTTAAAGCATCTACGCCTACTTTCGAAGGTCATTAGACTGATCAGACTAACCTAGTTGTCGACTTTCGTGAAACTAGAATAACAAGACCACAAGATCATGTAATTTAAATTCCCAATTGCACCCCCAACTACTTTCGTGTCAAGTAATTCAATTGCTCACAAAGCTACTCTAAGTAAAGGACCTAACTTTCGTTAGTCTCCTAAACTCTAATTAAGAACATGAATGAAACCCTCTCAGGCAATTCATCGAACACCTGGCATGCTAAGTGAGAGTTCAATTATACTCTGGCGTAATTCACAAAAACCTAGAATTAACAATCCAATTTACATCACAGGGGCTACGCCCAATCCAAGATTAAGGAATTTAGCCGCTAAACATGTTTTCAAACAACATCTCAATCAAGAACAATAACATGTCAAGGAATATAGAACTTGAACTAAAACGAAAGAAAAGGGGTAGAAAGGTGTACCCTGAACAATCTGCAACAATATTCAATCGAAAGCGTCAACAAATTTTGATCCAAAGCTTGAATTCAATAGCACAATAAGCAAAACCTAAGAGCCCTAGAAATCGCCTAAAACGAGAGAGAAGAAAAGGTAGAATGAAATTGACCCCGAATTACAATCCCAAAACACGATAAAACAGCGACAACTAAAGTGGCACGGTCGTGCCAGACGGCACGGGGGCACCGTGCCAAATTTCTGCCGGACGAAAACGCGGGACCCGGCAAAAAAAAAGGCAACCATGCCACACAGCACGGCCAGGCCGTGCCATGTGGCACGGTCGTGCCGCGTGGCACGGCTAGGCCATGCCACGTGGCGCCGGTTCGGGTTTGTCGGGTTGTCGCGGTTTTTTCCTTGTCGCGTGTGTCCGATTCTCCGAGGCTTCCGTGCGACGCTTTTTCGTAGCTTTTCTCGCCTTCTTGGCACCCCTTTCTGCTAAATGCTGTTCATCTTTCTGTTTCTTCAATAGAGTTCCTGAAAATATCGAAAGATGTTATATGAGTTGAAAGTATGCAAAAGGAGGCCGATTTGACCCTTCCTTAACACAATTAAACGTGAAAACGGGGGAGGAAATGGGTCAAATAGGGGCTAAAAATAGTACAAAATAGAGGTTCATCACACCCCCATGCTTATCTCTTGCTTGTCCTCAAGCAAGACTATGCTATGAAAAATCAGGGAGGATGGTGGACCTCTAAACACACCCTCTTCAAGGGAAAGGATGGATGCCGATGAATCACGCTAATCATGCATAGAAGGTAGTCCAGTCAAGGTGCGGCAGATAATCTCAATGAAAATGTATGCAATGTCACCCATGAATCATCTTGCCCATATGAAACACACAACATACCCCAAATATTGAAGCACATAGTAAGACATAACCTTCCTTAACAAATGGTGAGTAAGCAGGACTGGTAGGACCTCACTTTAGGGCAAAGTGGAGCACTCCCCTCAATGTGTTTGAAATATGTAACAAGGGTACGCTCAATACTCCAACCAATCAGGCAACTACCATATGCTTGGTAAAGTTCTCTACTCTCCACCACGAGAATGCAATACGCAATGTGTCAATCATGAGGGCTTGCAATAGGGATGTAATGGGGTTAAGGTCAAAGGTGAGAAGTGGAATAATTTGGGAAAGTGGAGCTATTAGTCAAAGACTAGGAGCAGGAACACTTCCACAATTCAGCATTATAGATACAACTTCACACCAACTTACGAATTGAGTGGCAAAGCTCGCAAAAACCTCAAGGAGAAAACAACAAGCTTATTGCAAAAAGCTTCCATGCTACCCGTTTTATTTGCAACTTCTCATTTCATTTTTTTTTTTTTTTTAGAAGCAAAAAAAAGGATGCACATTGGATAGCGTTGGAAGTACAAAAATTAATTCGCAATTTTACTAAAACGAGCCACTAGTATTATGCCCGCAGTGAATGATCAAATGCCCCAAACATGCCCAACTACATTGTGGAAGTATCGCCCCACTAGACACCTTGACAAGGATGAAGGAAGTATACACAGGTCAAGCGTGTAATTAATGTGGTGCAACAACAACGACTGGGGGAAAGGCTCAAAGGGCTAGCAAAGGGACAGCATGCAACAACGGGTGGCTTTCTGGCTAATGTGGCTACATGAATAAAGATCGCCTCAATCATGTCGGCACATGTAATTGCTAAATGCAGTTTCAAGGAGAACAAGACCAAGTTCTAGAGATGCATCATGGAGGAGTCACACATGAAGGGAAATGGAGACTATATGTAATGAATAGTCATTAGGCTCAAAATCTCACGGGTAAACCTACCACAGTCAAGTGACTTACTCTGGGGTATGTCCCATTCATCAAGGTTAGTCAAGTCAAGCCACATGAATCTCAGGGGTAGCTAGCATGCAACACAGGGCAAAGAAACTACAGATGACAAAACAAACACAATTTGCCCAAAAACTCACACCAAGACAAGTTACGCCTCAACACACAACCCAACATGATCAATCAATCATCACCCCTTTCAATCTCATCACAAGAGGGGTTTTCGCAAACTGTAATTTTTTTTTTTTCAAAGCAATAAAACTAACTACTAAAGCAATAAAGTTATAAAGGATAATAAAGAGAAGGGTAAGAGATGGTACCTGAGAAGCTTACAAATGCCCGACTCGATCATTTCTCCTTTTAAATGCAAAAGCTAATCCTATATGCTCTAAACTATATGCTCGAATAAAATAAAAAGGCAAAAACAACAAAGTGCATGACATGAAATCCTATCTAAATGATGCAAATGCAAGTGATATCATCACCTACCCCCACAATGTTACCAGAAAGCGACGAGCTCACACCCCCATGCTTGAGATTTTCATTGTCCTCAATGAAAAGGACGCAGAAAAGAAACAAGGGGAGGAAAAGGGGGGAAAAGGGTGGGTGACACACACACACACACTCGCTTTTTTTTTTTTTTTTAAAGAACTATAAATACCTTGGGTTGCCTCCCAAGAAGCGCTTGTTTTAGGTCCTAAGCTTGACCGTTACCTCAGGAATATGATGCTCGTGTGATGTAGGGAGGTGTGGGGATGGAAGAAGGAAATGACGAGTGAGCCAGCACTTCCCCATGGCTAAAGTCAGGCATCAGTATCGCCTGAGGAGGCCCGCCAGTAGCAGTAGTGGGCGGTGGGCGTCGGGGAGGCAGAGCAGGCGGCCGCAGATGGGATCCGCCACCCCAGTCATGAAGTTCCACTCTTACGACAGCTGGAGGAGTGGAGACGGTCGGGGCCGCAAGCGCAGAGTGTGCACCTGGGGCGGGAGGTGGTATGGGTGGTAAAAATTGAAAATCCACCCGCTCGCCACAGACGGTGAAGGACATGGTGCCCATCTGCACATCAATCACAGCCCCTGCGGTCGCGAGAAAGGGGCGACCCAAGATGAAGGGGGGCGGAAAGGCATCGTCCATATCAAGGACGATAAAGTCACATGGGACCAGAAAATTCCCCACCTGGACCAGAACGTCCTCCAGGATGCCCACAGGACGCCTGATGGAGCAGTTCACGAGCTGAATAGTGATGCTGGTGGGTGTGGGGTCCCATAATCGCAGCTTCTTGCAGAGAGAGAGCGGCATGATACTCACACTAGCGCCCAGATCGCAGAGAGCTCTCTCAATCTGCACATCCCCTATACAGCAAGGGATGGAGAAGCTGCCAGGATCCTGCAGCTTGGATGGCGACCGCCTTTGCAAGAGCGCACTGCAGGAGCCGCCAATGGAAGCTATAGAAGCCTCCCTAGATGCTCCCTTCTTGGACAGGAGCTCTCGTAAAAATTTCCATTGCGCAGGGGCACTCTGGAGCGTTTCCAAGAAGGGGCTACTGGCATAGATTCGGCGTAGGATTTCCATAAATCGCTCGAATCTAGGTTCAAGCTGAACGAGCTCAGACCATGCCAGTCGTTGAGGGAAAGGCACTCGACGGTGGTAAGTGCGATCAATGGGTAGATGGCGGGTTTCCTCAATAGGGCTCAGACCCTCATTTTTCTCCTTTCCCTCAGTTCCGGCAGAAGCAGAAACCGGAACTACCTCCTGGAGAACCATCACTGGGCTCTCTTCTAACCCCGCGCCCACAGTAGATATGGCATTGACTTGGCGGCGGGGGTTGACCTCGGTCTGACCCGGAAGTTGCCCCTGAGATCTGGACAGGTGGCTCACCTGCTGAGCAATCTGGGCAATCTGTGTATCCATGGTTTTCTGATGGGCGGCCATGAATCCACTCTGGAGGTCAATACCTGAATATTTTCTTTGAGAGTCTCATTTGTCGTAGTCTGGGTCGCTATGAAGCGCTCCATAAGGCTCTCCAGGTGAGATGTGGGTTCAGGAGGTGGAGGAGGTGGAGTGTAGGGGGCTCGGTGGTGGAAACCAGGTGGCTGGTTGGGGTTCTGAGGGTGAGGGTTGGGGTTTTTATAGAGGGGGTTCGGACGAGTATTCCAACCCTGGTTGTAGGAGGTGGGGTGGGGGTTATTTTGAGGAGGTTGGGTGTAGGTATGATAGGCGTTGACGTGCTCAATGCTAGAAAGGGCATTGTAGCACTCAACGGCAGTATGGCCCTGTACACCGCAGGCCTCACAAACAGCATAGATCCCCATGGACGACCCCACAGAAGTAGCTGACGAGGTGGTCACTTTCTCCAGGCGCTGTGCAAGGGCGTCCACCCTGCTCGCTAGGAGCGTCACAGCGTCAATCTCATGCCTGCCACCGCCCCTCTTGGGGGTGGCCTTCTCACTCGACCAATGATAGTTGTTGGAAGCCATCTCTTCCAACAACGCCTTTGCTGCTTCGATAGATTTGCCCATAAGAGCACCCCCTACTGCAACATCAACTGAAATCTTCACCGTCCGCTCTAATCCATTGTAGAAGGTTTGGATTAGGAGCCAGTCGGGAACTCCATGGTGGGGGCACTGGCGCTGGAGGTCCTTGAATCTCTCCCACGCCTCATATAGAGACTCACCATCCTGGTGGGCAAAGGAGGTGATGTCTGTCCTCAGCTTGGCAGTCTTGCCAGGTGGGAAGTACTTGTTGAGGAATGCTTTGGAGAGTACTTCCCACGTGGTGAACGAGTTGGACTCCTCGTTCTGAAGCCAGTCACTGGCTCTATCCCGCAGTGAGAATGGGAAGAGCCGCAGCCGGATTGCATCAGTAGACACCCCATTTAGCTTGATGGTATCACACTTCGCTAAGAACCTGCGAAGGTGCACGTTGGGGTTCTCCGAGGGGTGCCCGCTGAATTGCTCCCTCTCCACGAATGTGATCAGTGCGGGGCTGAGCTCGAAGTTGTTAGCCTCGATGGCGGGGCTAACGATGGAGGAGGTTACGCCCGATGCTTGTGGCAAGGCATAATCTCGCAGCACTCTTTGGCTTTGCTCGGCCATCTGTATTTGTGCTTGGTGCCTTCTCCTTTCACCGCTTTGCCGTCGAGCAGTGGCTTCGATTTCAGGGTCAAAAGGGGCAAGTGGTTGATCCCTTTGACTACGCCTGCGCATACAAAACCACCACTACCAAGGCGTAAAACAGTTTCAAGCACAATGAAGGGGAGAAGGGAAACAATGAAGGGATGAAAAGAAAAAGAAAAACCCTAGTCTAAAGTACGCTAATCGGTTCTAATATTGAAAGGCGCAAGCTCCCCGGCAACGGCGCCAAAAACTTGTTAGCAGTTTTACTTAACCGCAAGTGCACGGCGTAGCTGTAGCTAGCAACCGGCAAGTACGGGTCGAATCCACAGGGAACTTGGTTTCAACTACTAGAACTAATTGGACTAACTCAAGCTAGGCAGTTGTCGAGTGAAGTTGGTTTAACTAATTCTAACTCTATTTGGTCTAAGACAATAATGAGAAGAAAATCCTGGATTGGGGTTCACCGCACTATGACGTTCATTGGAAAATACACTAGGTCGTGTGAATCTGCCTGTAAGATAATTGAAATGGAATTATTACCGGTTTAAAGCATCTACGCCTACTTTTGAAGGTCATTAGACTGATCAGACTAACCTAGTTGTCGACTTTCGTGAAACTAGAATAACAAGACCACAAGATCATGTAATTTAAATTCCCAATTGCACCCCCAACTACTTTCGTGTCAAGTAATTCAATTGCTCACAAAGCTACTCTAAGTAAAGGACCTAACTTTCGTTAGTCTCCTAAACTCTAATTAAGAACATGAATGAAACCCTCTCAGGCAATTCATCGAACACCTGGCATGCTAAGTGAGAGTTCAATTATACTCTGGCGTAATTCACAAAAACCTAGAATTAACAATCCAATTTACATCATAGGGGCTACGCCCAATCCAAGATTAAGGAATTTAGCCGCTAAACATGTTTTCAAACAACATCTCAATCAAGAACAATAACATGTCAAGGAATATAGAACTTGAACTAAAACGAAAGAAAAGGGGTAGAAAGGTGTACCCTGAACAATCTGCAACAATATTCAATCGAAAGCGTCAACAAATTTTGATCCAAAGCTTGAATTCAATAGCACAATAAGCAAAACCTAAGAGCCCTAGAAATCGCCTAAAACGAGAGAGAAGAAAAGGTAGAATGAAATGACCCCGGAATTACAATCCCAAAACACGATAAAACAGCGACAACTAAAGTGGCACGGTCGTGCCAGACGGCACGGGGGCCCCGTGCCAAATTTCTGCCGGACGAAAACGCGGGACCCGGCGAAAAAAGGACAACCATGCCACACAGCACGGCCAGGCCGTGCCATGTGGCACGGTCGTGCCGCGTGGCACGGCTAGGCCATGCCACGTGGCGCCGGTTCGGGTTTGTCGGGTTGTCGCGGTTTTTTCCTTGTCGCGTGTGTCCGATTCTCCGAGGCTTCCGTGCGACGCTTTTTCGTAGCTTTTCTCGCCTTCTTGGCACTCCTTTCTGCTAAATGCTGTTCATCTTTCTGTTTCTTCAATAGAGTTCCTGAAAATATCGAAAGATGTTATATGAGTTGAAAGTATGCAAAAGGAGGCCGATTTGACCCTTCCTTAACACAATTAAACGTGAAAACGGGGGGAAAAATGGGTCAAATAGGGGCTAAAAATAGTACAAAATAGAGGTTCATCACTAAGAATACATTCTATAACATCATCGAATAGCAAGACTACTCCATTGTGGGCACACATGACTCCCTTTTCAGCAAGAATAACTTCCATTTTGACATAAATGATTTGACGTCTGCCCTTTACAAAGAAAACCCGGGGAGAAAGGGGAAAGAGTAGTGGGATGAGTAACCACACGCTCAGTGGGTATTCCGCGACTCCTTAAAACTAAAACCCTTGCCGGCAATATTACCATTAATAGCCACATATCACGTACTTTTGTATTACTATCGTATTAGGCAATTATCGTCCCCGAGGATGGATTATCCCACAAACTTCATTTTAGCCACTCAAGCTCATATTTAGATTCCTAAATAGCCAAATCTACTAAAAATCAAACACTCAAACACATAAGCAGCCAATGAGGGCTAAACAGAGAACTTTCTTTCATAGGTTATGCATATTCAAAGCTTTAATGTTTGATTCATTAAGAACATAGCCATGCCTTACTGGAATTTTCATTCAAACACTCATTCATAAAATAAGCATATGATATGCACAGAGATCTTCCTTTTCTTCTTTCTTAAAACACTTTATTTAACCTCTTGAATTAGTCATATATCACGCATTTAAGCAGTACTATTATCGTATTGAACGACAAAGAGTTTTCATTAATTCTAACTATAGGCTATGTGACGCATTACATAAATCATGTTTTTCTGTCTAACTTACTTGTGTGAGACACTTAAACAGATGGACTAAGGATCATGCAAGGAGCTTCTTTCTCATAACATGCACATTGAAACTCATATGCTCGATGCATTATAAGAATATGGCCACATATTACTTGAAATCGCATTCAACTGAGCTTAGGAATCTTTTCCACTAGGCATTCATAGAAATTTTCCTTTCTTTCCTTGAAAACACTTTTCATAACCTCTTGAGGTTCACATCCTTTAAGAAGAATTTCTTTCGTATTGGTCCTTATAGGAACCTCATAAGCTTTTCATATTTTACTTAATCTGGCCTCTTAATGGCCCATAAGAACTTTCTTTCTTTCTGAAATACTTAAAATGGTGAAATGTCGGTCGCTTTCCTTTCTTATTAGGGAAATACTTGTGGCATAAGATCATTACAGGGTGCTAGTTGGGCGAGATCTATTCTTAACCCCACAGTGAGACCTAACGCTCACACTTAAGCTCTTACTCTCGAGTTGGCTACATATAGCATATTGGACCATTACCCTCGTCTGGGTATTCTAGGATTTTCTAGTACTAGGACTTATTCCTTAGGCTAGCATCATTCATATCATATTGTCCAAAGTACATTATCTTATCCAATTTAAAGCATATGGAAATAACGACTAACAATTTTGTTGCCTCTTACAGTGAAATCCCTTTTCATACAAAACACTTTCTTTTTCTTTGAACTCCTTAGAGATATCCCCGTTCTAGCAGGTTCACTCCTAAAACTATATTTGCATAGTTAAAATAGGCTATCGATCACTAATAGTTATAGCTACTATCAGTTATAGCCACCAAAACCTTCTTTTTCAAACTCACCCTTACGCGCAAGATGCAACTTAATGACATAAAGGGAAGGGGGCTTGCATGCAAGACATTCAATCACTTTATAATCAACTCAGCAAAATAAACCACACATGGCCTCGCAATCCATAAGATTGCAGTTAAACACAACCCAGGCTTCCTCCTCACACGACACCAACCACAAAGAACCTAAAAACTCTCATTAGTTCAACCTCAAACCATCCATTTACCAACTTGGTTCAGTTTCGTAAGCATAGCATATCATCATAAAAGTCATAAAGAATGACATAATAGCTATATATAACTTACCGAGCGACCTAGCATCCCTCCAGTGGGGCATTACAGCGTTTACAAACATATACAGTTTATTAACATAAATAAGGCCCGTAACAGCCCGAAATGAACAACAAAGCATGAAACTAACTTGCATACATTGATTATGATTACGGAGTAAACATGGTCATTCTAACGCATTTTCAAAAGCGAATCCGGGCGCATTTAAGGCCCTTCGAGTCTATTTAACTTAATTAGGATCATTGGGTTTTCTCGAGGTCTTTTCAACATGAATTAACCGGATTAGCATTCAACGATTTAATGCATTCCTAGGTCATTTCAAGAGTCATTCGTGAACATGAATCAATGACCTAACATGCATCGTTTCAAAACATTCATAGATTCTTTCGAAGCTACTTTTCAAGCACGAATTAACTAAATAAACAGCCATCGATTCGAAGTATTTGCATATTATTTCGAAGCTCCTAATAAGCATGGATTAACTGAACTAACATGTATCGATTCGAAGTCATTTTCAAGCATTAATTAACTAAACTAACCTATATCGATTTAAAGCATTATTAGGTTATTTCGAAGTTACCTTTAAACATGATTTAACTAACTTAACAAGCATTGATTCAAACATGCTTAGGTTGCTTCAATAGGTTACTTTTAATCACGAGCGAACTAACGTATTCAGCATGCAAGAGTTTACCGCGTCGTTCATTCGCATAATACCCACATTGCTAACATGAAATGACAAATTTGTCAAATTACCGGCATACTTTCAGTCCAACTAAGATGGTTATTGTGGCCTCTTTAAGCAGCATTTTAGGCATATATGTAGTTTAATTCTGTGCACTTTGAGGATAGCCTAAACATGCATAAACTAAACTTGAATTCAACCGTTCAAAGCATGCACAATAGGCATAGTAATCAACATAATTCATGATATCGTTTGGACAGCTTAAACATGTATAATCTAAGTTGAAATCAATTCAAACAGGGCATGTTTAAACAGGAAACATTCAACAGTATTTTCTGGGCATAATAGGCGGCCTATACATCTATGTTTGAGCATGGATTCAGTCAAATAGAACATGCACAATCCCTCTTTAGACTTTCAGTAGGCCTAGCAAATTTTGAACTGACATGCATCGTCATTCAAGGCTAAAACATTTTTGAAATTAATACTAATTTTGGAGGCCTGAAACACCCACCTAGACTCCAAGCTTAGGACCCGTTCTAAGGGTTTTGGCTTGACTTTGAGGGCCTAAAAACCTCAACCTTCAAGCCTCAGCCCTAGCTCACTGACTACAAGACCAGACCCTAAACCGTGCCCGATCCATGCAATTCGGACAACAAATTCACCCCTGAATGTTCAATCACTAAACTGAAATTGAGAGGGATACTTGTGTTGCGAGTTCAATTGTACTTTGCATGGGAATTGAAGAAGCTAGAGGCAAGGCTGCATGGCTGAGTCTTGGCATGCATTTGATGCCCCAAAACAGCACCCAAGTCTACCAAAATCGCAGTGGTTCCTATTCATTTTTCGCCCAGATTTCACCGCTACGGGTTGATTTTATGATGGGAGGGTGAAATCTGAGGGAATATGGCGTTGGATGAGGCGAAAATCCGATGAGATTTAAGAGCTTGGGTCATGCTCATGGCGATGGAGGAGAGCATGAGGAAGAAGAGGCAGGGAGGCGAGAGAGATGTCGAGTAGGAGGGGTGTCACGAGCCATCAGGCAGAAGAAAAGCGGCTAGTCAAAATGATAAAAATACCCCAACACTTCTCTCTCCCTTTTTTTTAGTATTGGCTTGCTCAAATTAACATTGCTGGCCTAGTTCGTATCCTGAACTTCGAACCCTGATCAATAATACAACCCTTCTTCAATTATTCATTCTCGAATATATGAGGTACAATGAACTACTTCTAAGGTTGACAAGGTAATCGCATTCGGAAAACGACTAAATTAAAATATCGGTACAATTTAATTGCACAAATTAGCACGAATTAAATTTAAAGCCAATAATAACAATGACAATTCTTTTTAATAAAATTATTCTTCACTTAAGCACATTAGTAATAATTTAACTCATATAGTTAATAAAATACGATTTTTTAACTTAAAAGGGCAATACAATCAGCTTAACGAAAAATGAAGAATGCGGGTGTTACATTCTTGCCCCATTAACAGAATTTCGTCCTCGAAATTCTTAAACTATGTTCAGTCATACCTAAAATGTGCATAACTCGCACAAAAATCCAAAATCTCCTTTTGCAATCAACTGATCTTTTAAATCAAAAGAATAAGATTTATGGTATCCAGTCTCCTCCTCGCCAATCCTCTGCAAGCGTCTGCTCACTCTACTTAGACGCCGAGGGCAAATCGCATTGAAGAGGGGCAAATGAGTTCGTGTGAAAAACCATATAAAGCTTGCTTTTAAAAAGAGAAAAAGACTTTTAAGTGTCTAGATTTAATTTGCATAGTAAACAACAACTCTATGTATATACATTGTCATAAATCAAAATCTAAAAGTAGGGCAATTAGGCAATGATATCTCACGATTGTATACAAGTATTCTCATCCTAAATCACGAATTCACGACACATCTAGGATCACAATGGTAAACTTAGAGGCTGCTATAACACATTAAACCAGCAAAGGAATCACATAGGCGTCCCATAGCATCACATAGCATTTATAAACGACAACACACAAGAGCGATACACATGTTCGGAAAAATGTCACACTTGAAATCAGGCATAACCCATAGAGTTAATCCATGTTTCAGTGTATACAGGGCATATCACTAGGGTAATGCATGTAGTCATCCAAACTATAATAGGAAGCAATATGACTCATGTAATGCAAGCAACACGCCAAAATCATATCACACAGTAAGTCACACATGCTAAACTGTGCACCCAACTGAACTGCATCCTATACAGGCTCAAAACAGGCATTAAGAATGCTCGTGCACTCAACAATTCACCCACATTCAATAATTCTAACTATAGATACTCCTATGGTCTCACACAACATATGACGCCGTAATAATTCTTTTAGGACATGCAGACTCACACGGTTGTCACATAGAAAGAACACCTAGACATGCATATATGCGTGTAATCCCAATTTGCATCCTATGGTCAACGGTTTGCCCTAAAACTCATCCCAATTTAGGAGAGGTCGGCGACCAACAACCATGATTGTTGTGTAGGGTCGACATTAATGGCCTTATAGATATGCGTTAGGGTCATATGAGACACGCACTTATCCCTAAGCGATCCTAGTGGTCTTGCTGTGCAGGTCGCTTACCTAAGTAGGGATTGTTTACAATGTACAATTCCAAAGTCCACTAGGATCTTTCTCCCTTGCACTTTCTAGGTGTATCAAGGTCCATCCCAACCAAAACATTGCCACTGCACATCACAAATCACAATCTGTTGTGGGAGAAAGCAACTAACGCATGGTTTAGGCAACAATGGCAAAGAAGGGGAACAATAGGCATACTTATGTAATGTTTAACAAGATCCTACTGCTAGCATTTGCATACGAAATATCTCCTAATTCTACTTAGGCAATTCAAAATTCACAACAGTAAGGTATCATTTAGTAGGATTATCAATCATAATAGCCAATCTCGACATGTATGGCATAAGGGCATGTACTTGTGAGCCTAAACTCGTTCATCATTGCAAAAGGGACACGAGTCCTTCGGTGTAAAGTGAATATGGAGCTCAAGAGTCAAAAGGACATTAACATTTCAAAACCTTGAATTTCAAAAGAGAAAAATAGCTTATCTATTTTAAGCCTCTTCTCTACTGTCTCTAAGTGCGTTTGCTCTCTCTATTGTAGGGCCTGAGGAGCAATCCGTACATACGGGTAAAGAGTGAGCTTAGAAAAAGATTTTTAATCGTTCGAGTTTAAATCAACGTGCTTTAACTATTGATTGTCCTATCAGAGCACACGAAGAAAACATTTGCTACTGGAATCATCACTTAGCTCACACAAGGATGTGTAACTTAACTGGGTTCACATTCTAGCACACGACTCACAAACATCCGATCGGCTTAACCGAATCACATAAAAGTCAATCAGTGAAGTCAATTAGCACATTAGGAACATATGCACGAATGAAGTACTGACAACATCACTTGAAGGTGTGGGGAGAGCTATTTGACTCCCATACTAACGCATAATTCACTACTTTTATTCAATTGACCTTCTCTGTGCACTAACGATCATATAAAGCTCACATTTGTGCACAAAGCACAACATATGTCAAGTTATCACAACGTGTTCCTTGGCGACTATATGAAATGCAAGACCGAGGTTGTAGCCTATGGTCGCAGAACCTTTGCTTTGATACCATCAATGTAACATCCCCAACCATTATGGTTGAAGCATTACGTTTTCCTAACTTCTTACTTAACTTCTGGGATGAAACAGACAGAGTTTTCCCAAAATACTAACCATTTGCAGACTAAAAGCCTTACAATAAGCCCCTATAATCAACAGAAGCGTAAGACATTCTAAAATAAGCTCAACGGCTATACGCTGGAGTTCATAACTCAATGAGCAACTCGCTCTAAAGTACATCAAATAATATAGTTCATTAATAAAGAAGAAATGAAACATGCAACTCAATAGCTCACACAACCGGGGTACTGGGGTTTACATCCCAAAAGTAACTAATTTCAGCTAAAAAGTCAATTGACAAA
The DNA here is from genome assembly GCA_029747015.1 of Carnegiea gigantea. Taxonomy (NCBI): domain Eukaryota; kingdom Viridiplantae; phylum Streptophyta; class Magnoliopsida; order Caryophyllales; family Cactaceae; genus Carnegiea; species Carnegiea gigantea. The sequence continues at coordinate 113,259 of JAKOGI010000711.1, forward strand.
TAAGATGATTGGCTCACACGGTCATATAGAGCAATTCCTAAACCGAATGCACTAGATGAACTAGAATACTTATTTACATATAATTACAACTAAGAATACATTCTATAACATCATCAAACAGCAAGACTACTCCACTGTGGGCACACATGACTCCCCCTTCAGCAAGAATAACTTCCATTTTGACATAAATTAGTCGACTTCTACCCGTCACAAAGAAAACCTAGGGAAAAAGAGGAAAGAGCAGTGGGATGACCAACCACACGCTCACTGAGTATTGCCCAACTCCTTAAAACCAAAACCATTAGAGGTAATATTACACTTAATAGCCACATATCACATGCTTATGTATTACTATCGTATTAGGCAATCATAGTCCCCAAAGAAGGATTATTACCCATAAACTTCATTTTAGCAGCTCAAACTCATTTTTAGCTTCCTAAATAACTAAATATCTTCAGAATCAAACGCTCAAACACATAAGCAAGCAACGAGGGCCAAGCTGAGAACTTTCTTTCATAGGTTATGCGCATTCAAAGCTTTAATGCTTGATTCATTAAGAACATAGCCATGCCTTACTTGAATTTTCATTCAAACACTCAATCATAAAATAAGCGCGGGATATATGTAGAGATCTTCCTTTTCTTCTTTCTAAAAACACTTTATTTAACCTGTTGAATTAGCCATATATCGTGCATTTAGGCAGTACTATCATTGTATTGAATGATAGATAGTTTTCGTTAATTCCAACTATAGGCTATGTGACACATTACATGATTCATGCTTTGTCTATCTAATTTACTTGCGCAAGATACTTAAACACATTGAGTAAGGATCATACAAGGAGCTTCTTTCTCATAACATGCACATTTAAACTCATATGCTCGATGCATTATAAGAACATGGCCACATATTGCTTGAAATCACATTCAACTGAGCTAGGAATCTTTTCCATTATGCACTCATAGAAATTTTTCTTTCCTTCTTTGAAAACACTTTTCATAACCTCTTGAGGTTCGCATCCTTTAAAAGGGATTTTTTCCACATTGGTCCATATAGGACCCTTATAAGCTTTTCACATTTCATTCAATCCGCCATCTTAATGGCCCATAAAAACTTTCTTTATTTCTGAAATACTTTAAATGGCGAAATGCCGATTGCTTTTGCTTGCTTATTAGGAAAATACTTCTGGTATAAGATCATTATAGGGTGCTAGTTGAGTGAGATCTATTCTCAACCCCATAGTGAGACCTAATGCTCACGCTTACGTTCTTGCCCCCGGGATGGCTACACATAACATATTGGAACATTACCCTTGTTAGCATCTTCTAGGTTTTCGTAACACCAGGACTTATTCCCTAGGCTAGCATAGTTCATATCATATTGTCCAAAGCACATTTTCTTAGCCAATTTAAAGTGTATGGCCATAACGGCTAATAATTTTGTAGCCTCTCACAACAAAATCCTTTTTTAGACAACGTACTCTCTTTTTATTGAAACTCCTTTGGGATTCCCCCGTTCTAGTAGGTTCACTCCCAAAACTGCATTTGTATAGTTAAAATAGGTCATCGATGGCTAATAGTTATGACAACAATTAGTTACAACCATGAAAACCTTGTTTTTCAAACTCACCCACACTCGCAAGATGCTACGTTATAACATGAAGGGAAGGGGGTTTACACGTAACACATGCAATTACTTCATAATCAACTTAGCAAAATAAGCCACATATGGCCTCGCCATCGACACGATCGCGGTTAAACAAAACCCACTCTCCCTCCTCGCACAAACCTAACCACAAGGAACCTCAAAACTCTCCTCAAACCATCCATCTACCAACTCGATTTTCAGTTTCGCAAGCATAGCATAGCATCATAAACATCATAAAGAATGGCATAATAGCTATATATAACTTATCGAATGATTTAGCATCCCTCCAGTGGCGTATTACGACATTTACAAACATATACAGTTTATTAACATAAATAAGGACCCTAACGGCCCGAAATGAACAACAAGACATGATGGAAGGGTGAAATCTAAAGGAATAGGGTGTTGGGTGAGGCGAAAATCTGGTGAGATTCGACAGCTTGGGCCGTATTCTTGGCGATAGAGGAGAGCATGAGGAAGAAGAGGCTGGAAGAAGAGACAGATGTCGGGCAGGGGATGTCACGAGCCATCAGATAGAAGAAAAGGGGCAAGGTGAAATGACAAAAATGCCCCCACGCTTCTAGCCCCCCTTTTTTGGTATCGGCCTGTTCAAATTAACACCGCTAGCCCAGTTCGTATCCCGAACTCTAAACCCTGATCAATAATACGACCCTCCTTCGATTATTCGTTCCCGAATATAAGAAGGTTCAATTCAATAAACAACGAACTAATTCTATGGTTGACACCCAAATCATATTTGGGAAATGACTAAATTAAACTATCGGCACAATTTAATGGCACAAATTAGCACGAATTAAATTTAAAGTCAACGATAACAATAATAATTCTTTTTAATAAAATTATCGTTCACTTAAGCACATCAGCAATAACTTAAGTCATATCGTTAATAAAATACGATTTTAAATGCTTAAAAAGGTAATACAATCAGCTTAACGAAAAATGAAGAATGCGGGTGTTACATTCTTCCCCCATTAAAAGAATTTTGTCCTCGAAATTGTTAAACTATGTTCAGTCATGCCTAAAATGTGCACAACTCACACTAAAATCCAAAATCTCTTTTTGCGATCAACTGATCTTTTAAATCGAAAGAATAAGACTTATGGTATCCGGTCTCCTCCTCGTCAATCCTCTTCAAGCGTCTGTTCACTCTATTTAGACGCTGAGGGCAAGTTGCATCGAAAAGGGGCAAATGAGTTCACGTGAAAAACCATATTAAGCTTGCTTTTAAAAAGGGAAAAAGGCTTTTAAGTATCCAGACTCAATTTGCATAGTAAACAACAACTCTATGTATATGCATTGTCATAAATCAAAATCTAAAAGTAAGGCAATTAGGCAATGGTATCTCACGATCATATACAAGTATTCTCATCCTAAATCACGAATTCAAGACATATTTAGGATCACAATGGTTAACTTAGAGGCTCCTATAACACATTAAAGCAGCAAGGGAATCACATAGGCTTCTCGTAGCATCACAGAGCATTTATAAGCGACAACAAACACGAGCTATACACATGTTCACAACAATGTCACACTTAAAATCAGGCATAACCCACAGAGTTAATCCATGTTTCAGTGTATAAAGGGCATGCCACTGGGGTAACGCATGCGGTCATTCAAACTATAATAGGAAGCAATAGGAGTCTCGTAATGCAAGCAACACGCCAAAACCATATCACGTAGTAAGTGACACATGCTAGACTGGACACCTAACTCAACTGCATCCAATACAGGCTCAAAACGGGCATCAAGAATGCTCGTGTACTTAACAGTTCACCCACATTTGATGATTCAATCTATAGATACTCCTATGTTTTCACACAGTATATGATGCCATAATAATTCTTTTAGGACGTGCAGACTCACGGGGTTATCACATAGAAAGAACACCTAATGTGTATATATGTGTGTAACCCCTATTTGCACCCTGTGGTCAATGGTTCGCCCTAAAACTCATCCAAATTTAGGAGAAGTCGGTGGCCAACGAATATGATTGTTGAGTATAGTCAACATTAATAGTCTTATAGATATGTGTTATGGTCTTACGAGACACCACTTGTCCCTAAGCGATCCTAGGGGTCTTGCTGTGTAGGTCGCTTACCTAAGTAAGGATTGTTTACTATGTACAACTCCGAAGTCTACTAGGTTCTTTGTCTCTTGCGCTTTCTAGGTATATCAAGGTCCATTCCAACCAAAACATTACCACCGCACATCATGAATCACAGTCTGTTGTGGAATAAAGCAAGTAATGCACGGTTTAGGCAACAATGGCAAAGAAGGGGAAGAATAGGCATACTTATGCAATATTCAACAAGATCATACCTTTAGCTTTTGCATATAAAAATATCTCCTAATTCTACTCAGGCATTTCAAAATTCACAATAGTAAGGTATCATTTAGTAGGATTATCAGTCATGACAGCCAATCTCGACACGTATGGCATAAGGGCATGTAATTGTGAGCCTAAGCTCATTCATCATTGCAAAAGGGACACAAGTCCATCGGTGTAAAGTGAAAACGGAGCTGGACAGGCAAAACGACATTAACATTTCGAAACCTTGAAATTCCAAAGCGAAAAATAGCTTATCTATTTTGGCCCTCTTCTTTGCTATCTCTAAATACGTCTGCTATCTCTATTGTAGGGCCCGAGGAGCAATCTGCACATGGGGCTAAAGAGTGAGCTTAGAAAAAGATTTTCAATCGTTCGAGTTAGAATCAACGTGCTCTAACGATCGATTGTCCTATCAGAGTGCACGACGAAAACATTTACTACTCGAATCATCACTTAGCTCAGGCAATGATGTGCAAGTTAACTGGGTTCATATTCTAAGACACGACTCACATACATCCAATTAGCTTAACCAGATCACACAAAAGTCAATGAGTGAAGTCAATCAGCAGGTTAGGAATATATTGCACCAATCAAGTACTCATAACGTCACCAAAAGGTGTGGGGAGAGCTATTTGACTCCAATACTAACTCACAACTCACCACTTTTACTCAATCGACCTTCTCGAGCCACACATAACTTGCTAAGTGCACCAACAATCATACAAAGCTTGGATTTGCACTCAAAGCCTAGCAAATGTCACATTATCAAAACATATTCCTAGGCGACTATATGAAATGCAACACTTAGGTCGCGGCCTATGGTCGCAGGACGTTTGCTCTGATACTATCAACGTAACGCCTCCAACCCTGACCGTTGCAAGCATTACGCTTTCCTAACTTCCTACTTAACTTCCGAGGTGAAATAGACAGACCATTTCCAGTCTAAAAGCCTTATAATAATCCCCTACAATCAACAAAAGCGTAACATATTCTAAAATAAGCTCAATGGCTACACGCCATAAGTCAACAAGCAACTCGTTCGGAGTACGTCAAATAATATAGTTCATTAATAAAGGAGAAACAAAAGATACAACTCAACGGTTCACACAACCAAAGTGCTGAGGTTTACATCCCAAAACGTAACTAATTTTAGCTAAAATGATCAACTGACAAATTAGGTGGTTGGCTCACGTGGTCATACAAAGCGATTCCTAAAACGAATGCACTACATGAACCAGAACATTTGTTTACATATATTTACAACTAAGAATACATTCTATAACATCACCAAACAGCAACACTACTCCACTGTGGGCGCACATGACTCCCCTTTCAGCAAGAGTAACCTTCATTTTGACATAAATGAGTCGACTTCTGCCCATCACAAAGAAAACCTGGGGAAAAATGGGAAAGAGTAGTGGGATGAGCAACCACACGCTCAATGAGTATTCCCTAACTCCTTAAAACCAAAACCGTTGCAAGCAATATTACCATTAATAGCCACATATCACGTGCTTATGCATTACTATCGCATTAAGCAATCATAGTCCCCAAGGATGGATTATTGCCCATAAACTTCATTTTAGCCGCTCAAACTCATTTTTAGATTCCTAAATAACCAAATCTCTTAAAAATCAAACACTCAAACACATAAGCAGGCAACGAGGGCCAAGCAGTGAACTTCCTGTCATAGGTGATGTACATTCAAAGCTTTAATGTTTGATTCGTTAAGAACATAGCCATGCCTTACTTGAATTTTCATTTGAACACTCATTCATAAAATAAGCATAGGATATACACAGAGATCTTCTATTTCTTCTTTCTAAAAACACTTTATTTAACCTCTAGAATTAGCGACATATCACGTGTTTAAGTAGTATTATTATCATATTGAACGACTGAGAGTTTTCGTTAATTCCAATTATAGGCTATGTGACACATTATAAGAATCATGCTTTGTCTATCTAATTTACTTGTGCGAGATACTTAAACACATGGAGTAAGGATCAGACAAGGAGCTTCTCTCTCATAACATGCACATTTAAACTCATATGCTCGATACATTATAAGAATATGGCCACATATTACTTGAAATCGTACTCAACTGAGCTTAGGAATCTTTTCCATTAGGCATTCATAGAAATTTTCCTTTCTTTCTTCGGAAACACTTTTCATAAACTCCTGAGGTTCACATCCTTTAAAAGGAATTTATTTCATATTGGTCCTTATAGGACCCTTATAAGCTTTTCACATTTCATTCAATCTGGCCTCTTAATCGCCCATAAAAACTTTCTTTCTTTCTGAAATACTTAAAATGGCGAAATGTCAATCGCTTTCTTTTACTTATTAGAAAAATACTTCTGGCATAACATCATCATAAGGTGCTAATTGGGTGAGATCTATTCTCAACCCCATAGTGAGACCCAGCTCTCATGCTGAAGCTCTTACTTCCGGGATGGCTACATATACCATATTGGACCATTACCCTCATCAGGGTCTTCTAAGGTTTCCTAGTACCATGACTTATTCCCTAGACTGGCATCATTCATATTATATTGTCCAAAGCACATTATCTTGGCCAATTTAAAGTGTATGGGCATAACGGCTAATAATTTTGCTGCCTCTCACAACGAAATCCTTTTTAATACAATGCACTTTTGTTTTATTTAAACTCACTAGGGAATCTCCCCTTATAGCAGATTCACTCCCAAAACTGTAATTATACAGTTAAAATAGGCCACCGATCGCTAATAGTTATGGCTACTATTAGTTACAACCACGAAAACCTTGTTTTTCAAACTCACACTCACTCGCAAGATGCAACTTAATGATATAAAGGGAAGGGGGTTGCACAAGACACATTCAATCACTTTATAATTAACTCAGCAGAATAAGCCACACATTGCCTCGCAATCCATACAATTGCGGTTAAACACAACCCAAGCACCCTCCTCATACAACACCAACCACAAAGAACCTCAAAACTCTCATTAGTTCAACCTTAACCATCCATCTCCCAACTCGGTTTTCAGTCTCGTAAGTATAGCATAGCATCATAAAAGTCATAAAAAATGGCATAATAGTGATATATAACTTACTGAGCGATGTAGTATACTTCCAGTGGCGTATAACGACATTTATAAACATATGTAGTTTATTAACATAAATAAGGCCCGTAATGGCCCGAAATGAATAGCAAGGCATGAAACTAACTTGCATACATTGATCATGATTAAGGAGTAAGCACGCTCATTATAAGGCATTTCCAAAAGCGAATCCGGGCGTATTTAAGGCCCTTCGAGTCTATTCAATTTAAGAAGGATCATTGGGTTATCTTGAGGTCTTTTCAACATGAATTAATCGGATTAGCACTCAACGATCTAATGCATTCCTATGTCATTTTAGGAGTCATTCGCAAACATGAATCAATGACCTAACATGCATCATTTCAAAACATTCATAGATTATTTCGAAGCTACTTTTCAAGCATGAATTAACTAAATAAACAAGCATCAATTCGAACGATTCGTATATTATTTTGAAGCTACTTATAAGCATGGAATATCAAAACTAACATATATCGATTCGAACCCATTTTCAAGCGTTAATTAATTAAACTAACCTATATCGATTCGAAGCATTATCAAGTTATTTCGAAGTTACTTTTAAATATGATTTAACTAACTCAACAAGCATCGATTCAAACATGCTTAGGTTTCTTCAATAGGTTACTTTTAACCTCGAACGAACTAACTAGTTCAGCATGCAATAGTTTAGCGCAACGTTCATTTGCATAATACCCACATTGCTAACATGAAACGACAAATTTGTCAAATTATAGGCATACTTTCATTCCAACTATGATGGTTATTCTGGCCCTCTTTAAGTAGCATTTTAGTCATAAAGCTAGTTTAATTCTGTGCAGTTTTAGGACAGCCTTAACATGCAAAATCTAAACTCGAATTCAACTATTCAAAGCATGCACAATAGGCATAGTAATCAACACAATTCATGATATTGTTCAGATAGCTTAAACATGCAGAATCTAAGTTGAATTCAATTCGAACAGGGCATATATAAACAGGAAACATTTCAGCAGTTTTTTCTGGGCATAATCAAGCAGCCTATACATCTATATTTGAGCATGGATTTAGTCAAATAGAACATGCACAATCCCTCTTTATACTTTCAGTAAGCGTAGCAAGTCCTAAACTGACATGCATCATCATTCAAGGATAAAACATTTTCAAAATTATTACTAATTTAGGAGGCGAGAAACACCCACTTGGATTTCAAGGTTAGGACCCGTTCTAAGGGCTTTGGCTCGACTTGCCGAAAAACACCCTAGCTCACTGACCGCACAACCAAACCCTAAATCGCGCCCGATCCGTGCAATTCCGACCCCAAATTCACCCCCAAGCATTCACTCACTGAATTGAAATTGAGAGGGATACTTGTGCCGTGAATTCAACCCGAATTTACATGGTAATTGAAGAAGCTGGAGGCAAGGTTGCATGGCTGAGTCTGGGAATGCGTTCGATGCATTGAAACAGCGCCCATGTCCACCAAAATCGTGGTGGTTCCTCTTCATTTTTCGCCCAGATTCCACGGTTAGGGATTGATTTGATGATGACAAGGTGAAATCTAAGGCCATATGGTGCTAGGTGAGGCGAAAATCCGATGAGATTCGAGAGCTTGGGCCGCGTTCATGGCGATGAAGGAGAGCATGAGGAAAAAGAGGTAGGGAAAAGGGAGAGAGATGTCGGGCACGAGGGGTGTCGCAAGCCATCAGGTAGAAGACAAGAGGCAAGGGAAAAGACAAAAATACCCCCACACTTCTCTGCCCCCTTTTTTTGGTATCGGCTTCTTCAAATTAACACCGCTAGCCTTGTTCATATTCCGAACTCTAAACGCTGATCGATAGTGCAACCCTTCTTCAATTATTCGTTCCTTAGAATAACAAGGTTCGATTCAATAAACAATGAGCTAATTCTAAGGTTGACAACCTAATCTTATTCGGGAAATGACTAAATTAAACTATCGGTACAATTTAATGGCACAAATTAGGACGAATTAAATTTAAAATCAATAATAACAATAATAATTGCTTTTAATAAAATTATCGTTCACTTAAGCACATCAGTAATAATTTAACTCATATCATTAATAAAATACGATTTTATAACTTAAAAAGGCAATATGATTAATTTAACCAAAAATGAAGAATGCGGGAGTTACATTCTTCCCCCCTTAAATGAATTTCATCAGCGAAATTCTCGAACTATGTTCAGTCATACCTAAAATGCGCACAACTTGCACTAAAATCTAAAATCTTATTTCGCCATCAACTAATCTTTTAAATCAAAAGAATAAGATTTATGGTTTCCAATCTACTCCTCGCCAATCCTCTTCAAGCGTCTACTTACTCTATTTAGGTGCCGATGGCAAATCGCATCGAAGAGGGGCAAATGAGTTGGCGTGGAAAACTATATTAAGCTTGCTTTTAAAAAAGGAAAAAGACTTTTGATTATCTAGAATCAATTTGTATGGTAAACAACCACTCTATGTGTATGCATTGTCATAAATAGAAATCTAAAATTAGGGCAATTAGGCAATTGTATCTCACGATCATATGCAAATAGTCTCATCCTAAATCATGAATTAAAGACACTTTTAGGATAACAATGGTTAACTTGGAGGCTTCTATAACACATTAAAGTAGCAGGGGAACAACATAGGCATCCCGTAGCATCACATAGCATTTATAAACGACAACACATATGAGCTATACACCAGTTCGCAACAATGTCACACTTGAAATCAGGCATAACCCACAGAGTTAATCCATGTTTCAGTGTAAAAAGGGCATGTCAATGGGGTCATGCATGCGATCATTCAAACTATAATAGGAAGCAATAGGAGTCATGGAATGCAAGCGACACGCTAAAATCATATCACACAATAAGTCACACATGCTAGACTGGGCACCCAACTAAACTGCATCCTATACAGGCTTAAAACAGGCATCAACAACGCTCGTGTACTTAATAATTCACCCACATTCAACGATTCTATCTATAGATACTCCTATGGTCTCACACAGCATATGACGCCATAATAATTCTTTTAGGACATGCAAACTCACGAGGTTATCACATAGAAAGAACACCTGGGCATGTATATATATGTGCAATCCCCATTTGCACCCTATGGTCAACTGTTCGCCCTAAAACTCATCCAAATTTAGGAAAGGTCACCGACCAGCGACTATGATTATTGAGTATGGTCGACATTAATGGTCTTGTAGACATGTGTTAGGGCCTTACGAGACACGCACATGTCCCAAAGCAATCTTATAGGCCTTGCTATGCAGGTCACGTTCCTAAGTAGGAATTGTTTACTACGTACAATTCCAAAGTCTACTAGGTTCTTTCTCCCTTGTGCTTTCTAGGTATATCATGGTCTATTCCACCTAAAACATTACCACCGCACATCAAGAATCACAGTCTGTTGTGGGAGAAAGCAAGTAATGCACAGTTTAGGCAACAATGGCAAAGAAGGGGAGCAATAGGCATACTTATGCAATGTTCAACAAGATCCTCCCGCTAGCATTTGTATACGAAAATATCTCCTAATTCTACTCAGGCACTTCAAAAATTCACAACAGCAAGGTACTATTCAGTAGGATTATCAATCATAACAGCAAATCTCGACATGTATGGCACAAGGGCATGTACTTATGAGCCTAAACTCATTCAACATTGCAAAAGGGATGCAAGTCCTTTGGTGTAAAGTGAAAGCGGAGCTCGATAGTCAAAAGGACATTAACATATCAAAACCTTAAATTTCAAAAGCGAAAAATAGCTCATCTATTTCGAGCCTCTTCTCTGCCATCTCTAAATACATCGGCTCTCTTTATTGTAGGGCCCGAGGAGCAATCCGTGCATAGGGCCAAAGAGTGAGCTTAGAAAAATATTTTCAATTGTTTGAGTTTAAATTAATGTGCTTTAACTATCGATTGTCCTATCAGAGCACATGAAGAAAAAATTTACTACTCGAATCATCACTTAGCTCACACAAGGATGTGCAAGTTAACTGGGTTCACATTCTAACACATGACTCACATACATCCAATCGCCTCTATCGGATCGTGTAAAAGTCAATCAGTGAAGTCAATTAGCACATTAGGAACATATTGTACCAATGAAGTACTCACAACGCCACCTAAAGGTGTAGGGAGAGCTATTTGACTCCTATACTAATGCACAACTCACCTCTTTGACTCAATCGACCTTCTCGAGCCATATATAACTTGTAAGTGCACCAACGATCATACAAAGCTCACGTTTGCACACAAAGCACAACATATGTCACGTTATCACAACATGTTCCTCAGCGACCATATGAAATGCAAGACCCAAGTCGCGGCCTATGGTCGAGGACCTTTGCTCTGATACCATTAATGCAATGCCCCTAACCACTATGATTGGAAGCATTATATTTTTCTAGCTTCTTACTTAACTTCCGAGGCAAAACGGACAGAGTTTCCCTAAAAACTGACAATTTCCAGGCAAAAAGCCTTACAATGAATCCCTGCAATCAACGGAAGCACAAAACAATTCTATAATAAGCTCAAAGGTTATATGCTAGAGTTCATAACTCAACGAGCAACTCGCTCGGAGTACGTCAAACAATATAGTTCATTGGTCAATCAGAAATTAAAGATACAACTTAATGATTCACACGACCGAAGTACTGGGGTTTACATCCCAAAACGTGGCTAATTTCAGCTAAAAAGGTCAACTGACAAACAAGATGGTTGGCTCACATGGCCATACAGAGCGTTTCCTAAACCAAATGCACTACATGAATCAGAATACTTGTTTACATATGTTTGCATCTAAGAATACATTTTATAGCATTATCAGACAGCAAGACTACTCCATTGTGGGCACATATGACTCCCCTTTCAGCAAGAATAACTTCCATTTTGACATAAATGAGTCGACTTCTGCCCGTCACAAAGAAAACCTGGGGAAAAAGGGGAAAGAGTAGTGCAATGAGCAACCACACGCTCAGTGAGTATTTCCTGACTCCCTGAAACCAAAACCGTTGCAAGTAATATTATCATTAATGGCCACATATCACGTGCTTATGTACTACTATCGTATTAGGCAATCATAGTCCCCAAGGATGGATTATTGCTTACAAGCTTCATTATAGCTGCTCAAACTCATTTTTAGATTCCTAAATAACCAAATCTCTTAAAAATCAAACACTCAAACACATAAGCAGGCAACGAGGGCTAAGCAGAGAACTTTCTATCATAGGTGATGTACATTCAAAGCTTTAATGTTTGATTCATTAAGAACATAGCCATGCCTTACTTGAATTTTCATTCAAACACTTATTCATAAAATAAGCATAGGATATACACAGAGATCTTCCATTTCTTCTTTCTGAAAACACTTTATTTAGCCTCTTGAATAAGCTACATATCACGTATTTAAGCAGCACTATTATCGTATTGAACGACTGAGAGTTTTCGTTAATTCCAACTATAGGCTATGTGACACATTATATGAATCATGCTTTGTCTATCTAATTTACTTGTGCAAGATACTTAAACACATGGAGTAAGGATCAGACAAGCAGCTTCTCTCTCATAACATGCACATTTGAACTCATATACTCGATGCATTATAAGAATATGGCCACATATTACTCGGAATCGCATTCAACTGAGCTTACGAATCTTTTCCATTCGGCATTCATAGAAATTTTCATTTCTTTCTTTTAAAACACTTTTCATAACCTCTTGAGGTTCACATCCTTTAAAAGGAATTTATTTCGTATTGGTCCTTATAGGACCCTCATAAGCTTTTCACATTTTGTTCAATCTAGCCTCTTAATGGCCCATAAAAACTCTCTCTTTCTGAAATATTTAAAATGGTGAAATGCCGATCGCTTTCCTTTCCTTATTAGGAAAATACTTCTGGTATAAGATCATTACAGGTTGCTAGTTGGGCGAGATCTATTCTCAACCCCATAGTGAGACCTAACTCTCACGCTTTAGCTCTTACTCCCGGGATGGCCACATATAGCAAATTGGGCGATTACCCTCGTCAAGGTCTTCTAGCGTTTCCTAGTACCAAGACTTGCTTCCTAGGCTAGCATCATTCATATCGTCTTGCCTAAAGTATATTATCTTAGCCAATTTAAAGCGCATGGATATAACGGCTAATAATTTTGCTCCCTTTCACAATGAAATCCTTTTTCATGCAACGCACTTTCTGTTTACTTAAACTCCTCAGGGATTCCCCCGTTCTAGCAGATTCACTCCCAAAACTATATTTGTATAGTTAAAATAGGCCATCGATCGCTAATAGTTATGGCTACTATTAGTTACAACCACGAAAACCTTGTTTTTCAAACTCACCCTCACTTACAAGATGCAACTTAATGACATAAAGGAAAGGAGGTTTGCACATAACACATTGAATCACTTCGTAATCAACTTAGCAGAATAAGCCACACATGGCCTCGCATTTTGTAGTTAAACAAAACCCACTCTCCCTCCTCACACAAACCCAACCACAAGGAATCTCAAAACTCTCATTAGTTTAACCTCAAACCATCCATCTACCAACCCGGTTTTCAGTTTCGTAAGCATAGCATAGCATCATGAAAGTCATGAAGGATGGCATAATAGCGAGATATAACTTACCGAGCGATCTAGCATCCCTCCAGTGGCGCATTACGGCATTTATAAACATACACTGTTCATTAAAATAAATAAGGCCCCTAGCGGCTCGAAATGAATAACAAGGCATGAAACTAACTTGCATACATTAATCATGATTAAGGAGTAAACATGCTCATTCTAAGGCATTTTCAAAAGCGAATTCGGGCGTATTCAAGGCCCTTTGAGTCTATTTAATTTAATTAGGATCATTGGGTTATCTCGAGGTCTTTTCAACATGAATTAACCAGATTAGCACTCAATGATTTAATGCGTTCCTATATCATTTCAAGGGTCATTGGCAAGCATAAATCGATGACCTGACATGCAAATGCATTGTTTCAAAACATTCATAGATTATTTGGAAGCGACTTTTCAAGCATGAATTAACTAAATAAACAAGGATTGATTCGAAGTATTCGTATATTATTTCGAAGCAACTTATAAGCATGGATTAACTAAACTAACATATATCGATTCGAAGCCATTTTCAAGCGTTAATTAACTAAACTAGCCTATATCGATTCGAATCATTATTAGGTTATTTCGAAGTTACTTTTAAACATAATTTAACTAACTTAATAAGCATTGATTCAAACAACCTTAGGTTGCTTCAATAGGTTACTTTTAATCACAAACGAACTAACTTATTCAGCATGCAACAGTTTAGCGCATCTTTTATTCGCATAATACCCAAATTGCTAACATGAAACCACAAATTTGTCAAACTGCAGGCGTACTTTCTGTCCAACTAAGATGGTTATTCTGGCCCTTTATAAGTAGCATTTCAGGCATAAAGCTAGTTTAATTCTGCACACTTTTAGGATAGCCTAAACATGCATAATCTGAACTCGAATTCAGTCGCTAAAAGCATGCACAACAGGCAAAGTAATTAGCGTAATTCAAGATATTGTTCAGACAGCTTAAATATGCAGAATGTAAGTTGAATTCAATTCGAATAGGGCATGCATAAATAGTAAACAGCAGCAGTTCATTTCTAGGCATAATCAGGCAGCCTGTACATCTACCTTTGAGCATGGATTCAGTCAAATAGAACATGCACAATCCCTCTTTATGCTTTTAGTAAGCCTAGCTAATCCTAAACTGACATGCATCATCATTCAAGGCTAAAACATTTTCGAAATTATTACTAATTTAAGAGGCGAGAAACACTCACCTGGACTCCAAGCTTAGGACCCGTTCTAAGGGCTTTGGCTCGACTTTGAGGGCCGAAAAACCTCAACCCTCAACCCTAGCTCACTGACCGCACAACAAACCGCAAATCGTACCCGGTCCGTGCAATTAAGACCATAAATTTACCCCCAAACATTCACTCACTAAGCTAAAATTGAGAGGGATACTTATGCTGTGAATTCAACCCAAATTTGCATGGCAATTGAAAAAGCTAGAGGCAAGGTTGCATAGCTGAGCCGGGGTATGCATTCAATGCCCTAAAACAACGCCCAAGTCCACCAAAATCGTGGTGCTTCCTCATTGTTTTTTGCCCAGATTTCACGGCTAGTGGTCGATTTGATGATGGGAGCGTGAAATCTGAGGGAATATGGTGTTGGGTGAGGCGGAAATCCAGTGAGATTCAAGAGCTTGGGCCATGTTCATGGTGATGGAGGAGAGCATGAGGATGAAGAGGCAGGGAGGAAAGAGAGAGATGTCGGTCAGGGGGGTGTCGCGAGCCATCAGGTATAAGAAAAGGGGCCAGGCGAAATGATAAAAATATCCCTACGCTTTTCTCTCCCTTTTTTTGGGTATCGGCTTGTTCAAATTAACACCATTAGCCTAGTTGGTATCCGAAACTCTAAACCCTAATCAATAATACCAGCCTCCTTCGATTATTCGTTTCCGAATAGAACAAGGTTCGATTCAATAAGCAACAAACTAATTCTAAGGTTGGCAACCTAATCGTATTCGGGAAACGACTAAATTAAACTATCGATGCAATTTAATGGTAGAAATTAGCACGAATTAAATTTAAAATCAATAATAACAATAATAATTCTTTTTATTAAAAATATCGTTCATTTAAGTACATCAGCAATAATTTAACTCATGTTGTTAGTCACATAGGCATCCCGTACCATTACAAAGCATTTACAAACGACAACACACATGAGCTATACAGATTTTCGCAACAATGTCACACTTGAAATCAGGCATAACCCACAGAGTTAATCCATGTTTCAGTACATAAAGGGCATGTCACTGGGGTAATCCATACAGTCATTCAAACTATAATAGGAAGCAATAGGAGTCATGGAATGCAAAAAACATGCCAAATCATATCACGCAGTAAGTCGCACATGCTAGACTGGGCACCCAACTCAACTGCATCCTATACAGGCTCAAAACAGGCATATTGAATGCTCGTGCACTCAACAGTTCACCTACATTCATTGATTCTATCTATAGATACTCCTATGGTCTCACACAGCACATGATGCGATAATAATTTCTTTTAAGACAAGTAGACTCACGGGGTTGTCACCTAGAAAGAACACCTAGATGTGTATATATACATGTAATCCCCAATTACACCCTGTGGTCAATGATTCGCCCAAAAACTCATCCAAATTTAGCAGAGGTCGGCGACCAACGACTATGATTATGGAGTATGGTTGACATTAATGATCTTACAAATATGTGTTAGGGTCTTGCGAGACACGCACTTGTCCCTAAGCGATCCTAGGGGTCTTGCTGTGCAAGTCGCTTACTTAGGCAGGGATTGTTTACTACATACAATTCCAAAGTCTACTAGGTTCTTTCTCCCTTGCGATTTCTAGCTACATCAGGGCCCATTCCAACCAAAACATTACCACTGCACATCACGAACCACAGACTGTTGTAGGAGAAAGCAAGTAGTGCACGATCTAGGCAACAATGGCAAAGAATGGGGAACAACAGGCATACTTATGCAATGTTCAACAAGATCCTACCGCTTGCATTTGCATACGAAAATATCTCTTAATTCTACTTAGGCAATTCAAAATTCACAACAGCAAGGTACCATTTAGTAGGATTATCAATCATAACAGCCAATCTCAACACATATGGCACAAGGGCAAATACTTGTGAGCCTGAACTCATTCATCATTGCAAAAGGGATGCAAGTCCTTTGATGTAAAGTGAAAACAGAGCTCGACAGTCAAAAGGACATTAACATTTCAAAACCTTGAATTTCAAAAGCAAAAAATAGCTTATCTATTTTGAGCCTCTTCTCTACTATCTATAAGTACGTCTGTTCTCTTTATCGTCCTACTAGAGTGCACGAAGAAAACATTTACTACTTGAATCATCACTTAGCTCACACAAGGATGAGCAAGTTCACTGGGTTCACATTCTAACACACGACTCACATACATTTGATCGGCTTAACCGAATCACACAAAAGTCAATCAATGAAGTCAATTAGCACGTTAGGAAAATATTGCACTAATGAAGTGCTCACAATGTTACCTGAAGGTGTGGGGAGAGCTATTTGATTCTTATACTAATGCCCAACTCACCACTTTTACTCAATTGACCTTCTCGAGCCACACATAACTCGCTAAGTGCTCCAACGATCATAAAAAGCTCACATTTGCACACAAAGCACAACATATGTCACGTTATCATAACATGTTCCTAGGTGACTATATGAAATGCAAGATTCAGGTTGTAGTCTTTAGTCGCAGGACCTTTGCTCTGATACCATCAATGTAACGGCCCCAACCCCTATAGTTGGAAGTATTACATTTTCAAAACTTTCCACTTAACTTTTAGGGTGAAATGGATAGAGTTTCTCTCAAAAACTAACCATTTCTAGGCTAAGAGCCTTATAATAAACCCCTACAATCAACGAAAGTTTAAAAAATTCTAAAAGAAGCTCAATGGCTACACCCGAAGTTCATAACTCAACGAACGACTCGCTCGGAGTACATTAAATATTATAGTTTATTAATAAAGGAGAAATGAAAGATACAACCCAATGGTTCACACAACCAGAGTACTGGAGCTTACATCCCAAAACGTAACTAATTTCAGCTAAAAAGGTCAGCTGATAAATAAGATGGTTGGCTCACATGACCATACAGAGCAATTCCTAAACTAAATGCACTGCATAAACCAGAATACTTGTTTACATATATTTACAACTAAGAATACATTTTCTAACATCATCAGACAGCAAGACTACTCCACTGTGGGTACATATGACTCCCCTTTCTGCAAGAATAACTTCCATTTTGACATAAATAAGTTGAATTCTGCCCCTCACAAACAAAACTCGAGGAAAAGGGGTAAAGAGTAGTGGGACGAGCAAACACACGCTCAGTGAGTATTCCCCGACTCCTTAAAACTAAAACCGTTGCAGGCAATATTATCATTAATAGCCACATATCACGTGCCTATGTATTACTATCGTATTAGGCAATCATAGTCCCCAAGGATGGATTATTACCCATAAACTTCATTTTAGCCGCTCAAACTCATATTTAGATTCCTAAATAACCAAATCTCCTAAAAATCAAACACTCAAACATATGAGCAGGCAACGAGGGCCAATCAAAGAACTTTCTTTCATAGGTTATGCACATTCAAAGCTTTAATGTTTGATTCATTAAGAACATAGCCATGCCTTGCTTCAATTTTCATTCAAACACTTATTCATAAAATAAGCATAGGATATGCATGGCGATCTTCCTTTTCTTCTTTCTTAAAACAATTTATTCAACCTCTTAAATTAGCCATATGTCACGCATTTAAGCAGTACTATTATCATATTGAACGATATAGAGTTTTCGTTAATTCCAACTATAGGCTATGTGATACATTATATGACTCATGCCTTTTCTATCTAATTTACTTGTGCGGGAACATATGGAGTAAGGATCCTGCAAGGAGCTTCTTTCGTATAGCATGCACATTCAAACTCATATGCTCCTTGCATTATAAGAATATAGCCACATATTACTTGAAATCGCATTCAACTGAGCTTTGGAATCTTTTCCATTAGGCATTCATAGAAATTTTCCTTTCTTTCATTGAAAACACTTTTTATAACCTCTTGAGGTTTACATCCTTTGAAAGGAATTTCTTTCGTATTGGCCCTTACAGGACCCTTATAAGCTTTTCACATTTCATTCAATCTAGCCTCTTAATGGCCCATAAGAACTTTCTTTCTTTCTGAAATACTTAAAACGGTGAAATGCCGATCATTTTCCTTCGCTTATTAGGAGAATACTTCTAGCATAAGATCATTACAGGGTGCTAGTTGGGTGAGATCTATTCTCAACCCCATAGTTAGACCTAACGCTCACACTTATCCTCTTACTCCCGAGTTAGCTACATATAACATATTGGATCATTACCGTCGTCATGGTCTTCTAGGGTTTCCTAGTACAAGGACTTATTCCTCAGGCTAGCATCATTCATATCATATTGTCCAAAGCACGTTATCTCAGCCAATTTAAAGCTTATAGACATAACAGCTACTAATTTTGCGGCCTCTCACAGTCAAATCCTTTTTCATGCAACACACTTTCTTTTTATTTAAACTCCTTAGGGATTTCCCCATTCTAGCAGGTTCACTCCCAAAACTGTATTTGTATAGTTAAAATAGGCCATCGATCGCTAATAGTTATGGCTACTATCAGTTACAACTACGAAAACCTTCTTTTTCAAACTCACCCTTACTCGCAAAGATGCAACTTAATGACATAAAGAGAAAGGGGTTTGCACGTAACACATTCAATCACTTCATAATCAACTCAGCGGAATAAGCCATACGTGGCCTCGCAATCCACACGATTGTGGTTAAACACAACCCAGGCTCCCTCCTCACACAACGCTAACCACAAAGAATAGCATAGCGTCATAAAAGTCATAAAGAATGGCATAATAGCTATATATAACTTACCAAGTGATCTAGCATCCCTCCAGTGGCGCATTACAGCATTTATAAACATATACAGTTTATTAACATAAATAAGGCCCCTAACGGCCCGAAATGAATAACAAGGCATGAAACTAACTTGCATACATTGATCACGATTAAGGACTAAACACGCTCATTCTAAAACATTTTCAAAAGCAAATCCGGGCACATTCAAGGCCCTTCATGTCTACTTAATTTAATTAGGATCATTGGGTTATCTCGAGGTCTTTTCAACATGAATTAACGAGATTCATACTCAACGATTTAATGCATTCCTAGGTCATTTCAAGGGTCATTCGCAAACATGAATCGATGACCTAACATGCATCGTTTCAAAATATTCATAGATTATTTCGAAGTTACTTTTCAAGCATGAATTAGCTAAATAAACAAGCATCAATTCGAAGGATTTGTATATTATTTCAAAGCTACTTATAAGCATGGATTAACTAAACTAACATGTATTGATTCGAAGCTATTTTCAAGCTTTAATTAACTAAGCTAACCTATATCGATTCAAAGCATTATTAGCTTATTTCGAAGTTACTTCTAAACATGATTTAACTAACTTAACAAGCATCGATTCAAACATGTGTAGGTTGCTTCAATAGGTTACTTTTAATCGCGAATGAACTAACTAATTCAACATGCAAAAGTTTAGCGCATCGCTCCTTCGCATAATACGCGCATTGCTAACATGAAACCACAAATTTGTCAAATTACAGGCAGACTTTCAGTCCAAATAAGATGGTTATTCTTGCTCTTTTTAAGTAGCATTTTAGGCATAAAGCTAGTTTAATTCAGCGCACTTTTAGGACAGCCTAAACATACATATTCTAAACTCGAATTCAGTCACTCAAAGCATGCACAACAGGCAAAGTAATCACCCAAGTCCACCAAAATCGTAGTGGTTCCTCTTTGTTTTTCACCCAGATTTCACGGCTAGGGGTTGATTTGATGATGGGAGGGTGAAATCTGAGGGAATATGGTGTTGGGTGGGGTGAAAATCCCATGGGGTTCGAGAGCTTAGGTCGTGTTCACGGCAATGGAGGAGAGCATGAAGAAGAAAAGGCAGGGAGGAGAGAGAGATGTCGGGCAAGGAGGCGTCGCTAGCCATCAGCTAGAAGAAAAGTGGCCAGGCGAAATGGCAAAAATACCCCTACGCTTCTCTTTCCCTTTTTTTTGGTATCGGCTTGTTCAAATTAACACTGCTAGCCTAGTTCGTATCTCGAACTCTAAACCTTGATCAATTATACGACACTTCTTCAATTTTTCATTCCTGAATATAACAAGGTTCGATTCAATAAACAATGAACTAATTTTCAGGTTGACGAGCTAATTAAATTCGGGAAACGACTAAATTAAACTATCGGTACAATTTAATTGCATAAATTAGCACGAATTAAATTTAAAATCAATAATAACAATAATAATTCTTTTTAATGAAATTATCGTTTACTTAAATACATCAGTAATAATTTAACTCACATCGTTAATAAAATACGATTTTATAACTTAAAAAGATAATACAATCAGCTTAACGAAAAATGAAGAATGCGGGTGTTACATTCTTCCTCACTTAAAAGAATTTCGTCTTTGAAATTCTCAAACTATGTTTAGTCATACCTAAAATATGCACAACTCGTAATAAAATCTAAATCTTATTTTGCAATCAACCGATCTTTTAAATCAAAAGAATAAGACTTATGGTGTCCAGTCTCCTCCTCGCCAATCCTCTTCAAGGGGCTACCTGCTCTATTTATGCGCCAAGGGCAAATTGCATCAAAGAGGGACAAATGAGTTGGCATGGAAAACCATATTAAGCTTGCTTTTAGAAAGGGAAAATAGACTTTTAATTATCTAGACTCAATTTGCATAGTAAACAACCACTCTATGTAAATGCATTGTCATAAATCGAAATCGAAAAGTAGGGTAATTAGGCAATGATATCTCACAGTCATATACAAGTAGTCTCATCCTAAATCATGAATTCAAAACACTTTCAGGATAACAACGGTTAACTTGGAGGCTCCTATAACACATTAAAGTAGCAAGGGAATCACATAGGCATCCCGTAGCATCATATAGCATTTATAAACGACAGCACACAAGAGCTATACACATGTTCACAACAATGTCACACTTGAAATCAGGCATAACCCATCGAGTTAATCCATGTTTCAGTGGATAAAGGGCATGTCACTGGGGTAATGCATGCGATCATTCAAACTATAATAAGAAGCAATATGATTTATGTAATGCAAGCAACACGCCAAAATCATATCACACAGTAAGTCGCACGTGCTAGACTGGGCACCTAACTTAACTGCATCCTATACAGGCTCAAAACAGGCATCGAGAATGCTCGTGTACTCAACAGTTCATCCACATTCAATAGTTCTAACTATAGATACTCATATGGTCTCACATAGCACATGACGCCATAATAATTCTTTTAGGACATGCACACTCATGGGGTTGTCACATAGAAAGAACACCTAGACGTGTATATATACGTGTAATCTCCATTTGCATCCTGTGGTCAACGGTTCGCACTAAAACTAATCCAAATTTAGGAGAGGTCGGCGACCAACGACTATGATTGTTGAGCATGGTCGACATTAATGGTCTTATAGATATGTGTTAGGGTTTTACGAGACACCCACTTGTCGCTAAGCGATCCTAGGAGTCTTGCTATGCAGGTCGCTTACCTAAGTAGGGATTGTTTACTACGTACAATTCTAAAGTCTACTGGGATCTTTCTCCCTTGCGCTTTCTAGGCATATCAGGGTCCATTTCAACCAAAACATTACCACCGCACATCCCAAATCACAGACTGTTATGGGAGAAAGCAAGTAATGTATAGTTTAGGCAACCATGGCAAAGAAGGGGAACAACAGGCATACTTATGCAATGTTTAACAAGATTCTACCGCTAGCATTTGCATATGAAAATATCTCCTAATTCTACTCAGGCAATTCAAAATTCACAACAGTAAGGTATCATTTAGTAGGATTATCAATCACAACAGCCAATCTCGACATGTACGGCACAAGCGCATGTACTTGTGGGCATAGACTCATTCATTATTGCAAAAGGGACACAAGTCCTTTGGTGTAAACTAAAAACGGAGCTCGACAGTCAAAAGGACATTAACATTTCAAATCCCTGAATTTCAAAAGCGAAAAATAGCTTATCTATTTTGAGCCTCTTCTCCACTATCTCTAAGTACGTCTGCTCTCTCTATTGTAGGGCCCGAGGAGCAATCCGCATATAGTGGCAAAGAGTGAGCTTAGAAAAAGATTTTCATTCGTTCAAGTTTAAATCAATGTGCTTTAACTATCGATTATCCTATCAGAGCACACGAAGAAAACATTTACTACCCAAATCATCACTTAGCTCACACAAGGATGTGCAAGTTAACTGGGTTCACATTCTAACACACGATTCAAATACATCCGATCAACTTAACCAGATCACATAAAAGTCAATTAGTGAAGTTAAATAGCACGTTAGGAACATATTGCACCAATGAAGTACTTATAACGTCACCTGAAGGTGTGGGGAGAGTTATTTGATTCCCATACTAACGCATAATTCACCACTTTTACTCAATCGACCTTCTCAAGCCACACATAAATAGTTAGGTGCACCAATGATCATAAAAAGCTCACATTTGCACACAAAGCACAACATATGTCACGTTATCACAATGTGTTCTCAGGAAACCATATGAAACGTAAGACTCAGGTCACAGCCTATGGTTGTAGGACCTTTGCTCTGATACCATCAATGCAACGCCCCCAACCCCTATGGTTGGAAGCATTATGTTTTCCTAACATCCTACTTAACTTCTGGGGCGAAACAGACAGAGTTTCCCCTAAAAACTGACCATTTTTAGTCTAAAAGCCCCATAACAAACCCTTGCAATCAACAAAAGCGTAAAACATTCAAAAATACGGTCAATGGCTACATGCCGGAGTTCATAACTCAATGAGTAACACGCTCCGGAGTACATCAAATAATATAATTCATTAATAAAGGATAAATGAAAGATGCAACTCAACGGTTCATACAACCGGAGCACTGGGGTTTACATCCCAAAACATAACTAATTTTAGCTAAAAAGGTCAAGTGACAAATAAGATGGTTAGCTCAAATGGTCATACAGAACGATTCCTAAACCGAATGAACTACATGAACCAGAATACTTGTTTACATATATTTACAACTAAGAATACATTCTATAACATCAACAGACAGCAAGACTACTCCGCTGTGGGCACACATGACTCCCGCTTCAGCAAGAATAACTTCTATTTTGACATAAATGAGTCGATTTCTGCCCGTCACAAAAAAACCAGGGGAAAAAGAGGAAAGAGTAGTGGGATGAGCAACCCCATGCTCAGTGAGTATTCCCCAACTCCTTAAAACCAAAACCATTGCAGGCAATATTACAATTAATAGCCACATATCACATCCTCATGTATTACTATCGTATTAGGGAATTATAGTCCCCACGGATGGATTACTAGCCATCAACTTCATTTTAGCCACTCAAACTCATTTTTAGATTCCTAAAAAACTAAATCTCTTAAAAATCAAACAGTCAAACACATATGCTCGATGCATTATAAGAATATGGCCACATATTACTTTAAATCGCATTCAATTGAGCTAACGAATCTTTTCCATTAGGCATTCATAGAAATTTTCCTTTCCTTCTTTGAAAACACTTTTCATAACCTCTTAAGGTTCACATCCTTTAAAAGGAATTTCTTTCATATTGGTCCTTATAGGACCCTTGTAAGCTTTTCACATTTCATTCAATCTAGCATCTTAATGGCCCATAAGAACTTTCTTTCTTTCTAAAATACTTAAAATAGTGAAATGCCAATTGCTTTCCTTTGCTTATTAGGAAAATACTTCTGGTATGAGATCATTACAGGGTGCTGGTTGAGTGAGATATATTCTCAACCCCATCGTGAGACCTAACGCTCACGCTTAAGCTCTTAGTCCCGGGATGGCTGGATATAACATATTGGAACATTACCCCCATCAGGGTCTTCTAGGATTTCGTAGTATTAGGACTTATTCCCTAGGCTGGCATAATTCATATCATATTGTCCAAAGCACATTATCTTGGCCAATTTAAAGTGTATCGCCATAACGTCCAATAATTTTGCTGCCTCTCATTGTGAAATCCTTTTTCATACAACACACTCTCTTTTTATTTAAACTCCTTAGGGATTCCCCCATTCTACCAGGTTCTCTGCCAAAACTATATTTGTATAGTTAAAATAGGCCATCGATCGCTAATAGTTATGGCTACTATTAGTTACAACCACGAAAACCATTTTTTTAAAACTCACCCTCACTCGCAAGATGCAACTCAATGACATAAAGAAAGGGAGTTTGCATGTAAAACATTCAATCACTTCATAATTAACTTAGCAGAATAAGCCACACGTGGCCTCGTAATCCGCACAATCGTGATTAAACACAACCCATGCTCCCTCCTCACACAACACCAACCACAAAGAACCTCAAAACTCTTACTAGTTCAACCTCAAACCATTCATCTACCAACTCGATTTTCGGTTTCGTAAGCATAGCATAGCATCACAAAAGTCATAAACAATGGCATAATAGCGATATATAACTTACTGAGCGATCTAGCATCCCTCCAGTGGCGTATTGCGGCATTTATAAATATATACAGTTTATTAACACAAATAAGGCCCCTAACGGCCTGGAATGAACAACAAGGCATGAAACTGACTTGCATACATTGATCATGATTAAGGAGTAAACATGCTCATTCTAAGGCATTTTCAAAAGCGAATCCTGGCGCATTTAATTCCCTTTGAGTCTATTTAATTTAATTAGGATCATTGGGTAATCTCGAGGCCTTTTCAACATGAATTAACCGGATTAGCACCCAAAAATTTAATGCATTCCTAGGTCATTTCAAGGGTCATTCGCAAACATGAATCAATGACCTAACATGCATTGTTTCAAAACATTCGCAGATTATTTCGAAGCTACTTTTCAAGCATGAATTAACTAAATAAACAAGCATCGATTCGAAGTATTCATATATAATTTCGAAGCTACTTGTAAGCATGGATTAACTAAACTAACGTATATCGATTCGAAGCCATTTTCAAGCGTTAATTAACTAAACTAACCTATATCGATTTGAAGCATTAGTAGGTTATTTCGAAGTTGCTTTTAAACATGATTGAACTAACTTAATGAGCATTGATTCAAACATGCTTAGTTTGCTTCAATAGGTTACTTTTGATCACAAACAAATAGTTTAGCGCATCGTTCATTCGCATAATACCTACATTGCTAACATGAAACCACAAATTTGTCAAATTACAGGCATACTGTCTGTCTAAATAAGATGGTTATTCTTGCCCTTTTTAAGTAGCATTTCAAGCATAAATGTAAGGGTCGCACCTTCAGTCTCCTACTACTAACTGTTTTAGTTGCTGAATTTACAAATCTGTGTTTAAATTATTTTTCAACAAGGGTGTTAAGTCAACCGTGTGCGTTTTTAACGATTAATTTCATTAAAAAGAATGACTATATGATTTATGTTATTATTGACGTTACTTATTTATAAATTTATTGAATCGATGTCAACCCGATTTTTAAAATCGCTTTCGTTTTATTTAGTCGATTCCCGAAATCGGGATTGAAGTTTTAGTTGTGGGACGTTTCAACTCGAATTTAGTCTAATCGCTAATAGGTTTAGGACTAAAACTTAGTTGAATGATGCTAATAGAGCCCTTTGAACAAAAAAAAAAGGAAATTTGACAAAAAGGGGGGGGAGGACGTCGGGCCTGGGAGACCCGTGAACCCCGACCCCCTTCTCTCTCTCTACCCGTTCGCATTCTCTCCCTCTCTCCTTCCCCAAGCTCGCTCTCTCTCTCTCTCTCTCTTTAGGGCCACGGTGGCCGTCTGGCGTCGCCGCCGGCCCCCCAATCGCCGGCGAGAGACAGGGACAGCCGGTCCCTTCAGCCACGACAACCACCGCCCAAAGCCACCACCGTCTCCCTCATCTGCCCACCTCACACAAGCTATACTCACCGGTTTCAAGCCCCAATCCGCCTCCCCTGGCTGCCGGCGACCAACCTGTCTGAGGCTGAGCGACAATCGGCCATGGCTGGGCCGATTCTGGCGCAAGGACGGCCGGACACTCGGCCGAAATCATGCATGCGCGGTGAATTTCAAACTTCTCTACTCCTTTAAGTTGAATCCCCACCTTGAATCCTCCTTAACCGTGCTTAAATTTCTTAAAAAACACAAGTTAGAGTTTTTGGGTTCGGGCTAGTCGAGTCACGCGCAAAGAGCAAAAGAGCATCTGGCTGTTGGTGTTCAATTTTTGGCCTCAATTCAAGCTAAATCGCGTGCCTCTAGCGTGGAATCGAGGTGGGTGTTCTTGCCTCCTAAATTAGTAGTAATTTCGCAAACGTTTTAGCGGAATCGATATTGCATGTTAGACTAGCGTAGCCAAATTTGTTAGAATGTGCTGCCGGAGATTGGATTCTGAGATGAAACATACATGCTTAGCTTCGAAGTGGATCAATTTTGTTAGTTCATGCATGAGATTTAATTTCGAAGCGATTTATATATGTTTAGCTTCAATTCGAATCGATTTAGGTGAATTATGCATGAAATGTTAATTCAAAACGAATCCTTTTTGTTTAGCGTCGATTCGAATCAATTTAGGTGAATTATGCTTGAAATGTTAATTCGAAGTGATTTATATATGTTTAGCTTCCATTCAAATCAATTGACGTAAATTATACCTGAAATGATAATTCAAAGTGGCTTATCTATGTTTAGCTTCAATTCGAATTAATTGACATAGATTACGCCTGAAAGATTAACTCGAAATGAATTATGTATGCTTAGTTTCGATTCAAATCAATTTAGTTGATTCAAGCTAAAAGTTTTAATTTGAAGTAAGGTAAGTATGTTTAGCTTAGATTCGAGTCTATTTACTTAATGCATTCCTGAAGATGTCATTCAAAATGAATTATAAACGCTTAGAATTAACATATACATGATTAGTCGTGTCATAATCGTATATGAATCATAATCATATCTGAATCATAATCATATATGAACTTCGAAATGAGTCGTAATTATTTAGAATTAACGTATAAATATGCTTAGTTATTTCATAATCGTTGGTTAATTTCAAAGTGAATTGTAAGAGTTTAAAATCAACGTATATGAAAGTTTAGTCATTCCATGATCGTTTATAAACTTCGAAGTGAATCGTTTTATATTTACATAGAGACTTGATCATGTTAAGCTTGAAAGGCATGAACAGTTAAGCTTGAATGGCATGAATAGGCCTAAATGAACGCTTCGACTCGACACTTGCCTATTTAGTTGAACTATGCTTATCAAACAGCTTTGGAAATAACATTTGAATGACGAAATGAGCATGTTTACCCCCTTAACTCCAATGTATGAATGTTTGAAACGAACCAAGATCACCTAAGATCAAAGCAGGCTAATTTGATTAGTTCATGTTTATAAGTAACCCTTGAATGACAAGCATTCTTTAAATTGACGCACATTGAACTAGCTAATTGATGCTTAAGAGTACCCTTTGAAACGACCTGAGAATATTTTAAGTCAATGCATCTTTAGTTGGATGCTTATACTTTGAACATTAGTTGATTAGTTATGCATGAAAGTGGCATGAATTTGGTATGCTTACCTTCTATTCGCAAGTCACGAATGTAGACTAAGTTTCATGCGTTGTGAGTTTATGTCAGTTAATTAAGTTCTTATTTCAATTAATGCAAAGTATACTTATATATTTTTGTAGGGCTGTAAGATCAAGAAGACGTATAACTATTTAGATTGTTGTCTCATACGGCCATACAGAGCGACCTTTATACCATACGCATTACATAAGCTAAAATAATTGTGTACAAACGTTTATAAACTAAGAATACTGTGCATGACTTCATTAAGAATGTGAGTGGACACACATGACTCTTTTTTAATCAAGGGTAGACTTTAACTCTGCATAAGAGGCTTGTCTTTCACCTGTCACAAAGAAAACCTGGGGAAAAGGGGAAAGAGTAGTGAGATGAGCAACCACACGCTTAGTCAGTGTCCCCCAACCCCCTTAAAACTAAAACCTCTGTAGACAATACTACTCATATTAATCACATACCAAGCATTTCTGTAATACCAATCATTATATTAAGCTATATATAGCATATACATGAGCTATTCACATGCCAAACCTTCATTCATTCAATCATTCAAGGATTACGTTCCCATTCATAGGTGTTAGACCCGTTAGGCTATTCACTTGTTAAACATACATTCATAGAACCTTTAATATTTTAGAAACCTTCTCATCCAGCGCATGCAGGTTTATGCAAATAAACTTAAGATAGGAGAAGGGAAAGGCCACATGACAGGAGAATTCACATTCAAACATGCTTGAGGATCATTTCATTGCTCATTCATTGAAAGCTTTCTTTCTTTCGTTGAAAACATTTTCTTAGCCTTAAAAGGGAGTTTCATTTCATTTTGGTCATGTAACGACCCTTATAAGCTTTTCATACATCATTCCATATAGCCTTTTGGGCTTACATAAAAAGAACTTCCTTTCCTTTTTAATCGTTTAAAATGGCAAAGGCCAATTGCTTTTCTTAACTTAGCACGAAAATACTTTTGGCATAAGATCATTACAGGTGCTGATTGGGTGAGATCTATTCTCAACCCCATAGTGAGACTTAACGCTCACACTTAAGCTCTTACCTCCGGGATGGCTACATAAAACATATCCGACCATTACATTAACCCTCGTCAGAGCCTCTAGGGTTTCTGGACCTTCCCCTAGGTTAACATCGTTCTTTTCATGTTATCCGAAGCACATTATCTTAGCCACTTTAAAGCGTATGGGCCATAACGGCTAATAATTTTATTGTGTCTTTTGGTAAAATCGTTTAACATGTAACTCACATCATTTCTAAAACGTTTTAGGGATTCCTTCCAAACATTGTTTGAGTAGCTAAAGTAGACCATTTCTCGTTACTAGACATGGCTAATATTCATTTAAAACACGTGAAAAGTCCCTTGCCAAAACATCACCTTTACACACACAAGTTACGTCTTAAACATACAAGGGAAAGGGGATACACATATCACTTTTAAACACTTCGTAATCATTTCAACACAATGAGCCACACATGGCCTCACAATCCACACGATTGCGATTAGTTCACAGTCCAGACTTCCTCCTCACAAGCACCATACCACAAGAACCTCGAACCACTCATAGTTCTTCCTCAAACCATTCAACTACTATCTCGGTTTTCAATTTACAATCTAGTATCCTAACCATTAGGATATACTGTAAAGCGATGCATAACCTTACGCAATTTACCAATGCTTAACTTACCAAATAAACAGCTAACAATTAGCAGTACGCTGCAACCAACGATTATAACCATGCACTCATATATATATAATAGGCATTCGTACGATCTTAACTTGAAACAGACGTTTAGCAAGCTAAGTTAAATCAACTAAGCATGAAACGCGATTACATTCATATATTTCAGTTAAGGGACATAAATAGGCTTAGTTCGTCATTCAAATATTATTCCAGAGTTGTTTCATAAGCTTAATTCAATCAAATGGACAAGTATCAATTCGAAGTTACATTTAAGCCTATTCATGCCATTTAAGCTTAACTATTCATGCCTTTCAAGCTTAACATGAATCAAGTCTCTATTTAAACATAAAACGATTCACTTCGAAGTTTATAAATGATCATGGAACGACTAAACTTTCATATACGTTGATTTTAAACACTTACAATTGACTTTGAAATTAACCAACGATTATGAAATAACTAGGCAATTTACACGTTAATTCTAAGTAATTACGACTCATTTCGAGGTTCATGTATGATTATGATTCACATATGTTTATGATTCATATACGATTATGACACGACTAATCATATATACGTTAATTCTAAGCGTTTATACTTCATTTCGAATGACATCTTCAGGCATGAACGAAGTAAATAAATTCGAATCCAAGCTAAACGTATTTACCTTACTTCGAATCGAAACTTTCAGCTTGAATTAACTAAATTGATTCGAATCGAAGCTAAACATACATAATTCGTTTCGAATTCATATTTCAGGCATAATCTACGTCAATTAACTCGAATTAAAGCTAAACAAATATAAACCACTTCGAATTAACATTTTAGGTATAATTTACGTCAATTAATTCGAATGGAAGCTAAACATATGTAGGTCAATTCGAATTAACATTTCAAGTATAACTTACGTCAATTGATTCGAATGGAAGCTAAACATATGTAAGTCAATTCGAATTAACATTTCAGGTATAACTTACGTCAATTGATTCGAATGGAACCTAAACATATGTAAATCAATTCGAACTACTATTTCAAGTTTAACTTACATCAATTGATTCGAAGGAAAGCTAAACATATGTAAATTACTTCGAATTAACATTTCAAGCATAATTCACCTAAATTGATTCGAATCGATGCTAAACGTATATAATTCGTTCTGAATTTACATTTCACACATAATTTACCTAAATTGATTCGAATCGATGCTAAACGTATA
Source organism: Carnegiea gigantea (assembly GCA_029747015.1). Classification (NCBI taxonomy): domain Eukaryota; kingdom Viridiplantae; phylum Streptophyta; class Magnoliopsida; order Caryophyllales; family Cactaceae; genus Carnegiea; species Carnegiea gigantea. The sequence goes on from JAKOGI010000711.1 coordinate 144,593, forward strand.
TAATTCGTTCTGAATTAACATTTCACGCATAATTCACCTAAATTGATTCGAATCAAAGCTAAACATATATAATTCGTTTCGAAATTAAATCTCATGGATGAACTAACACAACTGATCCACTTTGAAGCTAAGCATATATGTTTCATCTCAGAATCCATTCTCAGACAGCACATTCTAACAAGCTTGGGTACGCTAGTCTAACATGCAACATCGATTCTGCTAAAACGTTTGCGAAATTAATACTAATTTAGGCAGCGAGGAACACCCACCTCGATTCCACGCTACAGACACGCGATTTAGCTTGAATTGAGGCCAAAAATTGAACACCAACAGCCAGATGCTCCTCTGCTCTTCGCGCGTGACTCGACTAGCCCGAACCCAAAAACCTAACTTGTGTTTTTTGAGAAATTTAAGCACGGTTAAGGAGGATTCAAGGTGGGGATTCAACTTAAAGGAGTAGAGAAGTTCGAAACTCACTGTGCATGCATGATTTCGGCCGAGTGTCCGGCCGTCCTTGCGCCAGAAGCGGCCCAGCCATGTTTTAGCGTGCTTAAATTAAATTATGCTTATGAAACAGCTCTGCAAATAATATTTGAATGACGAACTGAGCATGTTTACGTCCCTTAACTGAACTATATGAATATAATCGTGTTTCATGCTTAGTTGGTTTAACTTAGCTTGCTAAACATCCGTTTCAAGTTAAGATCGTATGAATGCCTATATATATATATATATATATATATATATATATATATATATATATATGAGTGTATGGTTATAACCGTTGGTTGCAGCGTACTGCTAATGATTAGCTGTATATTCAGTAAGTTAAGCATTGGTAAATTACGTAAGTTTATGTATCGCTTTTCAGTATATCCTAATGATTAGGATGTTAGATTGTAAATTAAAAACCGAGATGGTAGTTGGATGGCGTGAGGAAAAACTATGAGTGGTTCGAGGTTCTTGTGATACGGTGCTTGTGAGGAGGGAGTTTGGGTTGTGAATTAACCGCAATCGTGTGGATTGCGAGGCCATGTGTGGCTCATTGTACTGAATTGATTATGAAGTGCTTAAATGTGATACATGTGGACCCCCTTCCCTTCCGTGTCCTCAAGTTACACTATGTGCATAAGGGTGAGTTTTTCAAAGAAGGATTTCATGTTTAAAATGATAATAGCCATAAATATTAGTGCATGATGGCGTATTTTAACTAAATGAATGCAGTTTTGTGAGTGAACCTGCTTGAACGGGGGAATCCTAAAGAGTTTTTACAAAGGCGTGAGTTGCGTGATAAATGATTTTACTGTGAGAAAAGTGGCTAAGATAATGTGCTTCGGACAATATGAAAAGAACGATATTAACCTAGGGGAAGGTCCGAAAACCCCAGAGGCCCTGACGAGGGTTAATGTAATAGTCCGATATGTTATATGTAGCCATCCCGGGAGTAAGAGCTTAAGTGTGAGCGTTAGGTCTCACTATAGGGTTGAGAATAGATCTCACCCAATCAGCACTTGTAATGGTCTTATGCCAGAAGTACTTTTGTACTAAGTTAAGAAAAGCAATTGGCGCTTAGCCATTTTATATGTTTTGAATGAAAGAAAGTTTTTATGGGCCCTAAGTGGCCATATGGAATGATGTATGAAAAGTTTATGAGGGTCGTTGTACGATCATTATGAAATAAAATGTCTTTTGAAAGAACAAGAGCCTCAAGAGGCTAAGCAAAGTGCTTTTAAGAAAAGAAGAAAAGTTTTATGTGCATGTTATGTGCTTTTCTTATGAATGAAATATGAATGAGATTTCAAGTAAGGATGAGTGAAGTATTTTCACGAAAAGAACGAAAGATGCTTGTGCAAGTCATATGAATGAAATCTAAGTAAAGCGTTATGTGAACATTCCAAGTATAACTTATGAATGAGATGCTAAGTAAGATACGATTATGGAAAAGAAAGCCTTATGGGCATGTTTCACGCATACCCTATAAATGAGACTTGAAATATGTGTGTGTCTTATGCATATCATATGAATGAATTGCCAAGACAAGAATGATTATGAAATAAAAAGATAACTTTATGTGCACATCATATGAATGAGGTTTCGTGCATAGTTTGAACTAGAATGCTAAGAAGTTATGTTATAAAAAGAAAGATCCCTATGCTTAACCCTTGATGCTTGCTTATGTGCTTAACTGCTTGTTATTAAAGGAACTTAGTCATTGAGGGACCTAGAAATATGTTTGAGTAGTTAAGATGAAGTTTATGTTCAACGATCCTTCCATAAGGATTTTATGAACACCCAATATGATAATAAAGTATGAATACGTGATATGTGACTATTAAAGATATTACTGCTTGCAACGGTTTTGGTTTTAAGGGGGTTGGGGGACACTCACTGAGCGTGTGGTTGCTTATCCCACTACTCTTTCCCCTTTTCCGCAGTTATTCTTTATAACAGGAAAAAGATTGAATCAGCTATGACAAGATTGAATCCGTTCATGCTTGCAAGGTGTCGTTTGTGCCCATTGAAGGGATCTTACGTGTTTAATGAAGTCACGTTATCCATTCTTAGTTTGAAATGTTTGTAAACAGGTATTTTAAGTTCATGTAATACATACTGTTTATGAGTCGCTCTGTATGGCTGTATGAGCCAACCATCTAAATAGTTATACGTCTTCTTGGTTAAAGTTAGTTATGTTTTGGGATGTAAACCCCAATGCTCCGGTTGTGTGAACCGTTGAGTTGTATTTTTCGGTTTTCCTTTATTAATGAACTATTATGTTTGGTGTACTTCGACCGGGTAGCTCGTTGAGTTATGAACTTCGGCATGTGGCCGTTGAGTTTCTTTTAATGTTTTGCACTTCCGTTGTTTTACAGGGACTTATTGTAAGGCTTTTATCCTGAAAACGGTCAGT
>JAKOGI010000711.1:157500-160000 GCA_029747015.1 Carnegiea gigantea
AGTATTTATCTCGTATCTCCTATTTCAGTTCCCAGGTCGCTCTGGCATCTCGTGGTTGGCTCAAAGGACCTTCACCAGGGGTACCATTTTCTTACGGAGTTGTTTCTCCATCCGGTCCAGTATTTGCAAAGGTTGCTCTTCATAAGACATATCCTCTTGGAGTTATAATGGGTCGGGTTCAATCACATGAGAAGGGTCAGGGATGTATTTTTGTAATTGTGACACATGAAACACGTTGTGTACCCTTGGCAATTTCGGTGGTAGTTCTAAGCGATACGCAACCTCCCCAACCCTTTGCAAAATTGGGTACAGCCCAATATACCTTAGGCTGAGCTTTCGTGTCATGCCGACTCTCGCGATTCCCATGGTTAGGAAAACCTGAAGAAATACCTTATCTCTAACCTGGAATTCAAGGGGCCTGCGCCCCCGATCAGCGTAACTTTTCTGGCGGCTCTTATTCATTCCTGAATCACCCTCATCTTATCCGTGGTGGCTTGGATTAGTTCTGGTTCAATCGTCAGAGCCTCATCGATCTCTTGCCAACTGAGCCGAGCGGAGTTTTGCACCTCCTCCCATATAGTGCCTCATATGGGGCCATTACGATACTTACGTGGTGGCTGTTGTTATAGGAGAACTCGATCAGTACTAGTTGTTCATCCCACGCTTTCTTAAAGTCTAGGGAGCATGCCCTCAGTGTATCTTCCAGGGTCTGAATAGTGCATTCAGTTTGCCCGTCCATAGCTGGGTGGAATGTCGTGCTAAAGCGTGGCAATGTCCCAATACTTCCTGTACCTTCTGCCAGAAACCCGACTGGCACCTGGTATCTCGATCCGACACTATGGAACTGGGTACCCTGTGTAATCGCACTATCCCCTCAAAGTATGCTCGAGCCAATTGATCCAGGGTCCAAGTATTTCTCATGGCTATGAAGTGCGCTGTCTTTGTGAGTCTATCCACAATAACCGAGATCGTGTTGTTCTTCTGCTAAGTCAAGCATAAGCCCACCACGAAGTCTATGGATACCAAGTCCCATTTCCACTCAGGGACATCCAAGGGTTGTAAGAGTCCGCTGGCCGTGGGCGTTCGATTTTTACCCGGTGATAGGTTAAGCACCCCGCCACATAATCGGCCACTTCCTGTTTCATGTTACTCCACCAGAATGTTTGCTTCAGGTCCTTATACAGCTTAGTTCCCCCAGGGTGTACCGAGTGTAGGGTATTGTGACCCTTGTCTAGGCTTTTCTTCTGAAGTGCCTCTACAACTAAAACGCACACCCGATTATGAACTCGTATGGTACCATCTTCATGGATTACGAATCGGGGTGCTTTTGCCACCAATATTTCCTCCCTAATCCGCTCGAGTTGGGGGTCTATAGCCTGGACTAGTCGGACCTCTTCTATAGGTGTCGGCTATGCTTCCAAGGTGTAAAGCATAGATGTTTCCCTCGGGGTAATCACATTGAGTTCTAACTTTTGAAATTCCTCACACAGCTCATTCAGAAGTACTAGCAAGTAGCTCAGTACTGGGTACAGTCGACGCCTCAATGCATCTGTCACTACGTTAGCCTTTCCCGAATCATACTGGAAATGGACATCAATGTCCTTCAGGAATTCTAACCACCTTGTCTATCTCAGATTCAAATCCTTTTGTGAAAAGAGGTATTTTTAACTTTGGTGATAGGTGAAAATCTCACAACATACCCCGTACAGGTAGTGCATCTAGATCTTAAGTGCAAACACGACAGCTGCTAACTCGAGGTCGTAGGCCAGGTAGTTCCGCTCATGGGTCTTCAATTGTCGCGAGGCATAAGTTATAACACGACCCACTTGCATTAGTACACACCCTTACCCACTCCTAGAGGCATTGCTATACACCACAAAATTCTTATTAGTGGTAGGTAAGGCCAGTATCAGCACACTTATCAGTCTCTGCTTAAGCTCCTGGAACACTTTCTCACATTGTTCCGTCCATTCATACCTAGTGACCTTCCAGATCAAATTAGTGAGCGGGGTGGCGATCTTCGAGAAGTTTTGGACAAATCTACGATAGTACCCCGCCAAACCTAAGAAACTCCTCACTTTTGTCGAGTTCTTAAGTCTGGGCCAGTCCATCACAGCCTCTATCTTTTGAGGATCCATGAACACTCCCTCATTGGATACTATGTGTCCTAAAAATGTCACCTTACTCAACCAAAACTCACATTTCGAAAATTTGGCCAATAATTCATTTCTCCATAATACTTCCAGGACTGTCATTAGGTAGTGGGTATGCTCCTCTGGGGTCTTTGAGTAAATTAGGATAGCGTCTATGAATGCCACCACAAATTGATCCAAGTAGGGTTTAAAAACCTTGTTCATGAGATCCATGCTGCGGGGGCATTAGTGAGGCCAAAAGCGCATCACCATAAACTCATAGTGCCCGTATCAAGTACGAAAGGTAGTCTTTTGTATATCTTCATCCTTAATTTAAAGTTCGTGGTACCCCGATCGGAGGTCTATTT
>JAKOGI010000711.1:165000-280000 GCA_029747015.1 Carnegiea gigantea
AGGGACTTTCTTTCACAGAATATGCGCACTTAAGACCTATATGCTCGGCACATCACAACGATATAGCCATAGTTCACTTGAAATTTCATTCAAACTATGCTTGGAATCTCATTCATAAGACATGCACAGAATATGCACAGACAACTTTCTTTCTTTTTCTCGCAAGCACTTTGCTTAGCCTCTTGAGGCTCATATTCTTTAAAAAGAATCTCTTTCACATTGGTCCTCTAATGACCCTTACAAGCTTTTCGAATCTTATTCGAACTGGCCTCTTAATGGCCCTTAAAAATCTTTCTTTTTCGTGAAATACTTAGGACCTGTTCTTTTCGTGGGTCAATCCACATTTATCAACTTCAACCCACTTCAACCTACTTCAACCTACTTCAACCTATTTCAACCCACTTGAAAAAAAAAAATACTAACTTCAACCCACTTCAACTTACCTCAACCTACTTCAACCCACTTCAACCTCTTCAACCCGCCCCCTTCATAATTTTAATAATTTGTAAAGTATCATATGGGATTTAGGGCATGTTGTTTTCGTGAGTACATTGGATGGGGAAAAGGGCGAAGTCGGTTGAAGTAGGTTGAGGTAGGTTGAGGTAGGCTGAAGTTGGTATTTTTTTTGAGGTGGATTGAAATAGATTGAACTAGATTGAAGTGGGTTGATGTAGGTTAAAGTGCATTGAAGTTGGTATATTTTTTATGCGGTGGATTGAAGTGAGTTAAAATAATGAGAATGAAACTAATGTGTGATAATTTATGAAGTTATCGAAATTTTGTGAAATTTTTGTTCACTCTTTTATATTTTATATTTTATATTTTATATTTTTATTTTTTACTTTTTTATTTTCATTTTTATTTTTTTATTTTTTATTTTTTATTTTTTATTTTTTTATTTTTTCTTTTTCCTTTTTATTTTTTATTTTTTATTTTTTATTTTTTATTTATTATTTTGTATTTTTTACGTTGTTTGTTTTATTTTTACTTTTTATTTTTTATTTTTATTTTTATTTTTATTTTTTCAACAAAAAAATTAAAAATTAAAAATTAAAAATTAAAAATTAAAAAAATAATGAATTACAAAATAATAAATTAAAAATAAAAAATAAAAAATGAGAACCAAGAAATTAAAAAATGAAAAATAAAAAATAAAAAATAAAAAATTAGAAATAAAAATAAAAAATAAAAAATAAAAAATAAAAAATAGAAAATAAAAACAAAAATGAAAATCAAATATCAAATATCAAATATCAAAAATGAAAAATGAAAAATAAAAAATGTAGAATGAAAAATGAAAAACGAAAAATGAAAAACGAAAAATTAAAAAATAAAAATTAAAAATTAAAAATTAAAAATTAAAAATTAAAAATTAAAAATTAAAAATTAAAAATTAAAAAATTAAAAAAATGAAACATAAAAAATGAAAAATGAAAAATGAAAAATTAAAAATTAAAAATTAAAAATCAAAAACGAAAAATGAAAAATGAAAAATAAAAAAATAAAAAATAAAAATAAAAAAATATAAAAATATAAAAATATAAAAATATAAAAATGAAAAATGAAAAAGAATAAACAGAAATTTCATAAAATTTCGATAACTTCATAAATTATCACATATTAGTTACATTCTTATTATTTTGACCCACTTCAACCCACCACATAAAAAATATTCCAACTTCAACCCACTTCAACCAATATCAACCTACTTCAACCTACTTCAACCTATTTCAACCTACCTCAAAACAAAATACCAACTTCAATCTACCTCAACCCACCTCAACCTACTTTAACCTACTTCACCCTTTTACCCACCCTATTTACCCCCGAAAAGAACAGGCCCTTAAAATAGCAAAATGCCGACTGCTTTTCTTACCTATTAGAAAAATACTCTGGGCATAAGATCATCATAATGTACTAGTTGGGTGAGATCTATTCTCAACCCCTACTAAGACTATCGCTCATGCTATGCTCGTACTCCCGGGATTACAACTAATTAGACCTCAACCCTCGTCAGGGTCTCTACGATTTCCCACTACTGGGACTACTCCCTAGGCCAGGGATTCCCCCGTATAAGCAGGTTCACTTCAATGGGATTCCCCCGTTCTAACGAGTTCACTCTCGTCTCATTGTCCTAAAGCACGATATCTTAGCCAATTTAAAGCGTATGGCCATAGCAGCTAATAAATTTGTTGTCTCTTACAAGGAAATTATTTTTCATGCAGTGCACTCCTTTTGAAAATTCCTTAGGGATTCCCCTATTCTAACAAGTTCACTCTCAAAACTATATTCGTATAGTTAAAAATAGGCCATCATTCGCTAATAGTTATGGCTACTATTATTTCAAACCACGAAAAACCTTTTTTTTCAAAATTTCACCCTCACATGCATAATCAAGCTTAATGCCATGAAGGGGAAGGGTTCACACGTAACACATTCAAACACTTCATAATTCAATTTGGCAGAAATTGTTCAATGAGCCACACATGGCCTCGAAATCTACATGATTACAGTCAATCACAACTCAGGCTCCCTTCTCACATAACACTAACCAGAAAGAACCTCAAAACTCTCATTAGTTCATCCTCAAGCCATCCAACTAACTCAATTTCAATTTCACAACCATAGAATATCATCATAAGCGTCGTAAAGAAATGTGTAATAGCGATTTTTGACTTACCGAGCAAATAGCATTCATCCAGCTGCACGTTACAGCATATTTAAACATATATAGCTCATTAACTTAAATAAGTCCCTCAACAGCCCAAAAGGAACAACAAGGCATGAACCAAATTACATTCATAACTCATCATTAGGGAATAAGCAAGCCCATTCTATGTCATTTTCAAAAGCAAATCTAGTCACATTAAGATTTTCGAGCTTATTTTAATTTAACCAAGGTCATTGGGTCGTTTCAAGGTCATTTCAAGCATGAATTAACCAACTTAGCATGCATCGATTTAAGGCATTCCTAGGTCATGCAAAGGCCATTCTCAAACATGAATCAACTGACTTAATATGCATCAATTCGAAGCATTCTTAGGTTATTTTGAAGCCACTTTGAAGCATAAACTAGCCAAATTAACATGCATCGATCGGAAACATTCTTGAGTTATTTTAGAGCCACCTTCAAGTATGAACTGACTAAATTAACAGGCACCAATTCGAAGCATTCTTGGGTTATTTCAAAGCTACTTCCAACTATGAATTAACTAAACTAACATGCATCGACTTAAAGCGTTGTTTACTCACATAATGCCCAAATTTGCTAAACATGAAAACTACATGTTTTGTCAATTTAAAAGGCATACTTTCTGCCCAACTAAGGAGATTGTTCTAAGCTAATTTAAGCAACATTTTGGGCCCAGTAATCAGTCCAATTAGCATCCATCAATCTGTGGCATTTTGGGGCGCAAAATCACTTCAATTCTGAGCGGTTTTGGTCATCAGCTATACGTGCATAATCTAAGCTAAATTCAATTAAAATAAAACATGCATAATCACTCTCTTAACCCGAATAATCTTAAAGTAGCATGCATCACAACTTGTGGACTAAATCATTTTTGAAATTACGAATAATTTAGGAGGTGAGAAACACCCACCTCGAATCTAAGCCAAGGATCTGTTCTAAGGGCTTTTGGGGCTGATTTGAGTGCTCTTGAACCTAGAAATTTTCGCCTTTTCGGCGGCTATAGCCAGGCTCAAAACAACCAACTCAGACCCGATTTTCAGCCGCTACGCTCAGACCCAAAGCAACTAGCCTACTCTTAATTTTTCCTCCTCTCGTTCCTACTACTGATGCTTCTTGTTGCTATAGTTTTAGGGCTCAATTTATAGAGAAATGGAGTGGTTATGGAGTAAAGTGCATGGCTAATTCTGGGCACACGTCCGACGCGTGAAACCCTCGCTAGAAATGGCCACAAATGTGGCGGCCACTCTGCTTTCGCCCAAAATTCGCAACAAAAGGGATTGTACGATTCTGAGGGAGGTTGAATGTGAGGCTAGATGGGAGTCTCTATGTGGTTGGGGACCGAGGGAGGAGAAGTAGAGAAGGGAAGATGATGGTGCTTTCTTTCTGCTGGGAGGAAGAAGGAGATATAGAAGAAAGAGGGGAGGGGTCGGGTGGAGAGGAGGAAGAAAAGGGCCAAGGGCCTTTTTTACAAAAACGCCCCTCCTCTTTTTTTTTTTGGGTTTTGTTTTCAAACTTGCTTACCAACTACAATCGCTAGTCCAATCTTGTAGTTCTTATTCTAAACCCAAATTGTATTCGCTCCTAAATACGTCAAGGTTCAATTTAATAACTATCGAATGAGTTCTAAGGTTGACAACCTAATCGTATTCGGGTTCCTACTCAGTTTAGTACCTATTAATAATCCTTATCAACGTTTACTGAAAATCATCGTAATATTTTCAAACTAATAATAACATTAATGTAACACCCCCAGTCCCTAGGGGCCGGAAGCGTTACGTTTTCTTAATTTTCTACTTAAATCACGGGGTGAAACGGACAGAGTTTTCCCTAAAAACTGACCGTTTCCAGGCTAAAAGCCTTACAATAAGTCCCTGTAAAACAACAGAAGCGCAAAACATTAAAAGAAACTCAACGGCCACATGCCGGAGTTCATAACTCAACGAGCCACCCGCTCGCAGTACACCAAACGTAATAGTTCATTAATAAAGGAAAGCGAAAAATACAACTCAACGGTTCACACAACCGGAGCATTGGGGTTTACATCCCAAAAATAACTAACTTTAACCAAGAAGACGTATAACTATTTAGATAGTTGGCTCATCCGGCCATACAGAGCGACCTTTATACCATATGCATTACATGAGCTAAAATAATTGTGTACAAACGTTTATAAATTAAGAATACTATACATGACTTCATTAAGAATGTGAGTAGACACACATGATTCTTTTTCAATCAAGGGTAGACTTCAACTCTGCATAAGAGGCTTGTCTTTCACCTGTCACAAAGAAAACCTGGGGAAAAGGGGAAAGAGTAGTGGGATGAGCAACTACACGCTCAGTGAGTGTCCCCCAACCCCCTTAAAACTAAAACCTTTGCAGACAATACTACTCGTATTAATCACATACCAAGCATTTCTGTAATACTAATCATTATATTAAGCTATATATAGCATATACATGGGCTATTCACATGCCAAACCTTCATTCATTCAATCATTCAAGGATTATGTTCCCATTAATAGGTGTTAGACCCGTTAGGCTATTCACTTGTTAAACATACATTCATAGAACCTTTAATATTTTAGAAATCTTCTCATCCGACGCATGCAGGTTTACGCAAATAAACTCAAGATAGGAGAAGGGAAAGGCCACATGATAGGAGAATCCACATTCAAACATGCTTGAGGATCATTTCATTGCTCATTCATTGAAAGTTTTCTTTCTTTCGTTGAAAACGTTTTCTTAGCCTTAAAAGGAAGTTTCATTTTGTTTTGGTCGTGTAACGACCCTTATAAGCTTTTCATACATCATTCCATATAGCCTTTTGGGCTCACATAAAAAGAACTTCCTTTCCTTTTTAATCGTTTAAAATGGCAAAGGCCAATTGCTTTTCTTAACTTAGTACGAAAATACTTCTGGCATAAGATCATTACAGGTGCTGATTGGGTGAGATCTATTCTCAACCCCATAGTGAGACCGAACGCTCACACTTAAGCTCTAACTCCCGGGATGGCTACATATAACATATCGGACCATTACATTAACCCTCGTCAAGGCCTCTAGGGTTTCTGGACCTTCCCCTAGGTTAACATCGTTCTTTTCATATTGTCCGAAGCACATTATCATAGCCACTTTAAAGCGTATAGGCCATAACGGCTAATAATTTTGTTCTGTCTTTTGGTAAAATCGTTTAACATGTAACTCACACCATTTTTAAAACATTTTAGGGATTCCTCCCAAACATTGTTTGAGTAGCTAAAGTAGGTCATTGCTCGTTATTAGACATGGCTAATATTCATTTAAAACATGTGAAAAGTCCCTTGCCAAAACATCACCTTTACACACACAAGTTACGTCTTAAACATACAAGGGAAAGGAGATACACATATCACTTTTAAACACTTCATAATCATTTCAACACAATGAGCCACACATAGCCTTCAATCCACATAATTGCGGTTAATTCACAACCCAAACTTCCTCCTCACAAGCACCGTACCACAAGAACCTCGAGCCACTCATAGTTCTTCTTCAAACCATCCAACTACCATCTCGGTTTTCAATTTACAATCTAGCATCCTAACTATTAGGATATGCTGAAAAGCGATACATAACCTTATGCAATTTACCAATGCTTAACTTACCAAATAAACAGCTAACAATTAGCAGTACGCTGCAACCAACGATTATAACCATACACTCATATATATATAATAGGCATTCATACAATCTTAACTTGAAACGGACGTTTAGCAAGCTAAGTTAAATCAACTAAGCATGAAATATGATTACATTCATATATTTCAGTTAAGGGACATAAACAGGCTTAGTTCGTCATTCAAATATTATTCCAGAGAAGTTTCATAAGCATAATTCAATCAAATGGACAAGTATCAATTCGAAGTTACATTTAAGTCTTATTCATACCATTCAAGCTTAACCATTCAAGCCTTTCAAGCTTAACATGAATCAAGTCTTTATTTAAACATAAAACGATTCACTTCGAAGTTTATAAATGACCATGGAACGACTAAACTTTCATATACGTTGATTTTAAACACTTACAATTCACTTTGAAATTAACCAACGATTATGAAATAACTAGGCAATTTACACGTTAATTCTAAGTAATTACGACTCATTTTGAAGTTCATGTATGATTATGATTCACATATGTTTATGATTCATATACGATTATGACACGACTAATCATATATACGTTAATTCTAAGCATTTATAATTCATTTCGAATGACATCTTCAGGCATGAACGAAGTAAATAAATTCGAATCCAAGCTAAACGTATTTACCTTACTTCGAATTGAAACTTTCAGCTTGAATTAACTAAATTGATTCGAATCAAAGCTAAACATACATAATTCATTTGGAATTCAAATTTCAGGCATAATCTACGTCAATTAAGTCGAATTGAAGCTAAACAAATATAAACCACTTCGAATTAACATTTCAAGCATAATTTACGTCAATTGATTTGAATGGAAGCTAAACATATGTAAGTCAATTCAAATTAACATTTCAAGTATAACTTATGTCAATTGATTCGAATGGAAGCTAAACATATGTAAGTCAATTCGAATTAACATTTCAAGTATAACTTACGTCAATTGATTCGAATGGAAGCTAAACAGATGTAAATCAATTCGAATTACTATTTCAGGTATAACTTACGTCAATTGATTCAAATGGAAGCTAAACATATGTAAATTACTTCGAATTAACACTTCAAGCATAATTCACCTAAATTGATTCGAATCGACGCTAAACGTATATAATTCGCTCTGAATTAACATTCCACGCATAATTCACCTAAATTGATTCGAATCGACGCTAAACATATATAATTCGTTTTGGATTAACATTTCACGCATAATTCACCTAAATTGATTCGAATCGAAGCTAAACATATATAATTCGTTTCGAAATTAAATCTCATGGATGAACTAATACAATTGATCCACTTCGGAGCTAAGCATATATGTTTCATCTCAGAATCCAATCTCAGACAGCACATTCTAACAAATTTGGCTACGCTAGTCCAACATGTAACATCGATTCCGCTAAAATGTTTGCGAAATTAATACTAATTTAGGAGGCGAGGAACACCCACATCGATTCCACGCTAGGGACACGCGATTTAGCTTGAATTGAGGCCAAAAATCAAACACCAACAGCCAGATGCTCCTCTGCTCTTCGCGCGTGACTCGACTAGCCCAAACCCAAAAACCCTAACTTGTGTTTTTTGAAAAATTTAAGCACGGTTAAGGAGGATTCAAGGTGGGGATTCAACTTAAAGGAGTAGAGAAGTTTGAAACTCACCGCGCATGCATGATTTCGGCTGAGTGTCTGGCCGTCCTTGCGCCAGAATCGGCCTAGCCATGGCCGATTTTTGCTCAGCCTCGGCACAGGTGAGGTGAGGAGATGAGGGAGACGGTGGTGGCTTTTGGGCGGTGGTTGTCGTGGCTGAAGGGACCGGCTGTCCCTTTCTCTTGCCGGCAACAGGGGGCGGTCGGCGGCGGCGCCAAACGGCTACCGTGGCCCCAGAGAGAGAGAGAGAGAGAGCGAGCTCGGGGAAGGACAGAGGGAGAGAGTGCGAACGGGTAGAGAGAGAGAAGGGGGTCGGGGTTCACGGGTCTCCCCAGGCCCGACGTCCTCCCCCCCTTTTTGTCAAATTTCTCTCTTTTTTTTTTTTGTTCAAAGGGCTTTATTAACATCATTCAACTAAGTTTTAGTCCCAAACCTATTAGCGATTAGACTAAATTCGAGTTGAAACGTCTCACAACTAAAATTTCAATCTAGATTTCGGGAATCGACTAAATAAAACGAAAACGATTTTAAAAACTGGGTTAGCATCGATTCAATGAATTTATAAATAAGTAACGTCAATAATAACATAAATCATATAGTCGTTCTTTTTAATGAAATTAATCGTTAAAAACGCACACGGTTGACTTAACACCCTTGTTGAAAAATAATTCAAACACAGATTTGTAAATTCAGCAACTAAAACAGTTAGTAGTAGGAGACCGAAGGTGCGGCCCTTACAATTAATGGCGACAAAAACATTCTTTTTAGTGAAATTATCTCTCACATAAGCACATCGATCATAATTTGGCTCATACCATTACTAAAATACGATTTTATACATAAAAAAGCAATATAATCAACTTAACGAAAAACAAGGAATGCAGGTGTTACATGAATGTGAAATATACAAAATTTGAAAACAAAACACAGCCATTATACAAGACCTGTGTAGCTAAGTTTTTTTCACATTTGATATAATCTATTTAACACAAGGAAATGAATGAAACATTTGCCTAAGGGTTTGCATGATTTCCTTCCTACAAAAGGAATGGATCCATCATCATCGTTTAGAACAACACGAAGAAAAGTGCAGTAGCAAAAATGCCAGATTGAACACTAGGCGAAGATTATTGTTCAAGTGTCGGCATATTGAACGAAAGATGTGATGGCACACCGTTGTCGATTGCTCGTGAGAGAGGCACAGCAAGTCAGGTCGACATTGTTGCGTTTGCGACGAATGCAATCAATGCGTCTTGAAAACCATCCTGAGCAACAAAATCCCATCTCAGCAGGTAACGCCAACAACCTTGGTAATGTTGACTATGTATTATATATATCATAACCTTCCTTACGCGCTGATAGTTACCATATAATTAATACTTCTTTTTAAATATACAAAATTATTCATAGAATTAGATCAACCTTATAATGAAAATCTCCAATCCAACAGTGCTCCTTCTATATGACCTCCACCCATAGAACGCATGACAATCTTATCCATCCTAATGGGTAATCTCCTAAAACTATCCTATGTTTGCATAACTCAACCAAGCATAAGTGACATACTCACTTACCTTGCTAAACCCATTGCAAGAGGGACACATCGCCATCCAAGATACTCATTCTCAAACCGATGGGACTTTAGGCTGGAACGACTACATGTCCAATTGCACAGCTATTATGTGGATAGGGGAAATGGTCAGAAATAGTAGTATCAGAAACTCGAGATTCAATTTGTGTTGTCAAGATGGACAAGTTAGTCTGCCCTTACTTCCACCGTCACCTCAATTTCTTAAATCATTATTATCAAACCAACATTTCGTTGATAATATTAGAATCTAAAACTCCATGTTCTCATTCACTTCTGTAGGGGGAAGGATTGACAACAATGTCAATGACGGTAGAGGCCCATATGTTTTTCGGATAAATGGCAACAATCACCATAAAATTGGATCCTTGCTCCCACATCTGGATTACTCCCAATGTTTGCGCAATTATATATCTACGACATTAGCAATGAACTGTCAAACCAAATGACTGCACTTAGGGCATCTGGTCATTCTGGCATTAAATCTAACCTTGCACAAGGGTTGCAACAAATGTTGGATTGAATTAGTCCATATGTTGCTATATTCAGAAGAGATCGCAACATGTTACATGACCATGGTGAGGTTTTTGATCTACAAGATCAAATCATCCCAAGCTAGATAGGGCAGTCAATATATTAGACCCACTGCATAAGAGGTTGCTAGACTATTTGTTGGTGATGGAATTGAGCACTTTGGATCCTGGGATGTCACTATTCAAAAAATGGATGGAACCTTGCTGAGAATAGATGAGATCCATCCATCATACATGCCTTTGCACTATCCTCTTTTGTTTTTGTACAGCACTGATGGAGGGAGTCCAGACATCCGAGGAATGACAAACTCCTGTACCTTAAGATCAACGGTTGCAATGACGGAATTTTATACATTTCGCTTCCAAGAGCGAGTAGGTGAATCTGGCCCAACAATTCTATGTAGATGTATGGGCGGCCATTGAGAAATATAGGCTTCCATGGTACTAAAGCCTTCAAGGTTGCCTGCAAACTGAATTGTACATTGGCATTTAAGATGCACTTAACGCAGGTGACTTTAGTGAAGAATTAATGGGGCGAAGATATATTCTATCATCTTTTTTCACTAGAGGCCCACGTTATGTGATGCAGTATTATTAGAATGCAATTGCAATTTGTCGTGCACTAGGGCCTTCTGGTTCCTTTGTCACATTCACATGTAATTCAAGCTGGCCTGAAATCACTGATGACCTATTTCAATTATCAAAGGACAGACCAGAGCTAATAACTTCAGTTTTCAGAACTAAGTTATGAAAATTAATTGATGATTTTAAGATGGAAAAACCTTTGGAACAATCATTGTTGGTGAGTTCTTGACATTGTCGCACACATTATTTTCCCTTAAAATATATTCAATGCACTAATTATATCCACTGTATCTTTTACAGAAGTATATGTTGTTGAATTTTATATGTGTGGCTTTCCCCACACTCATATTCTCTTAACAATAGCGTCGGAAGATAAGCCCGCATGCCCAGAAGATGTTAATAGGCTATTAGTGCCGAAATTCATGATCAGACTATGGACTCTCTAGCACATGGTACCATCACAAGATTTATGATACGTGGCCCACTTGTATCATGTTTGATTGATGAAAAATGCTCAAAACGTTATCCAAAAAGATTTTGTAATCAAACAACATTTGATGAGCATGGCTTCGCTTAATACCGCAGGCAGTGCACTCCCCAACAAGTGGTCGTGAATGGTTGAGAGATTGATAATTAGTGGGTGGTCCCATACAATAGAGATCTATGCGTAAAATATGATCTCACATCAATGTCAAGCACGTAGCTATCAGTAGCGTAGTCAAATATCTATATAAGTATGTACATAAGTGTCATGATTATGCTCCAATTCTCATTGAAGGCAATACAACACATCATGATAGTAAGCACCCTCAGTAACATAGAGAAAGGAGTGAAATCCAGAAATATTTGGATTGTAGCTGTGTATC
Source organism: Carnegiea gigantea (assembly GCA_029747015.1). Lineage (NCBI taxonomy): Eukaryota > Viridiplantae > Streptophyta > Magnoliopsida > Caryophyllales > Cactaceae > Carnegiea > Carnegiea gigantea. Next base: position 176,591 of record JAKOGI010000711.1, read on the forward strand.
TGCAGTTGAGTCATGTTGGCATATTTTTGAGTTCAGCTTACAGCAACAATATCCTTCTATACATACCACTTGCCTGGAGAACAATTAGTTGTATTTAGTGACAGAGAGGACCTCTTTAGCATTGCAAATGAACCAAAAGCACAGAAAACAATGTTGAAAATGTGGGTTGAAGCAAATAAGGAGTATTCAGAAGCTCAAGAGACCACATATCTTAACTTCCCCATGCAATCGGTGTGGAATAATTCTTGTAAAAGCTGGACGGTCTGTCAAAAAGGTCCTTCAATTGACCGACTTCTGTTTGCACATCCAAATTGAGGTGAATGATATTATTTGAGATTGCTTCTTACGGAGGCCCACGAAGCAACTTCATTTGAAGATATTTATACAATATGTGCTGTCCTACACCCAATATTTAAGTTAGCATGCATGGTATTAGGGTTGCTCAATGATGATGGTGAATGGCATGCTCCTTGAATGAAGCATCAACTTGGGCTTCAGGTGTTCAATTGCAAAATATCTTTTGCTCCATGTTGATGTTCTCTAAGATTGTTGACCTAGTGAAGTTGTGGGATGCATGTAATAAATAACCTGCTATATGTTATGTGACGGTAAATAGGAATCCTAGATATGCATTTGTCATCTATCGAGCTCCAAAATCTTGGACTACTTGAGATAGAAAGTATCTTGAATAGTGCCCTCTAATGCCGCTTCCTTCTAACGAAGCCACAGTTTATGCAACAAATTGACTTATTACTAATGAACTTGATTATGATACAAATTTGGAAACATCCAAATTTGAAAGCTTTGTAAGAGGGTTGAACTTAGATCAGCATCATGTATACAGGTTAGTACTCGATACTCATAACAGAGGTAAAAGGGGGTTGTTTTTTATATATGGTAGTGGTGGCACGGGAAAGACTTATCTATGGAAAACCTTAATCGTTAAGTTCTGATCAGAAAAGCATATTGTCCTTGCTGTAGCATCATCAGGAATTGCTTCTTTGCTCTTACCCGGAGGGAAAACAGCCCACTCAGTGTTCAAAATACCCTTACAACCTGATGACATGTCAGTTTGTTACTTTGATAAGATTTTTAAACATACTGATCTTATCTATCAAACAACATTGATTGTATGGGATAAAGCACCAATGATGAATCATTTAGCATTTGAAGCAGCAGATCATCACCTCGAGGACAAATGTGATTATCAAAATGCTTTAGGAGGGAAACTGGTCCTTCTCGGGGGAGATTTTGCAGAGATACTTCCCGTGATTACGCATGGGGGCGGTGAATCCATCGTTGCGGCTACGCTTCATCGAGCAACACTTTGGAATGAATGTAGTATTATGCACTTGCGTATAAACATGAGGCTGTAACGAATAGATGAACACAACGAGACTATGCAAATTATAAAGGAATTTGCTCGATGGATATTACAAGTTTAGGAAGGTCAAATGATGACGGGGAGCCTAATTAGATTAAGATACCAGAAGAATTTCTCATTCAGAATGGCGAGGATAGTCTGCACAATTTGATCACATCAATTTATTTTGATTTTGATACTAAATATGAAGATTGGTCATATCTTTGTGAACGAGGGATTCTAGCACAAACAAATAATGATGTTGATGAAATAAACACAATCACGTTGTCTATGCTCCGTGGAGATAACAAAAGCTATTTGAGTTGTGGTACTCTTTTGAACTCTAACGATTGTGGTCCTTTCAGTGACATGGAACCTCCTGAATTATTGCATTCCTTAAAGATACATGGGTTGCTAAATCATTATCTAGATCTTAAAGCTGGTGCACCTATTATATTATTAAGAAATTTGAATCACTCAATGAGGTAGTGCAATGTTGCTTGATTGATTGCGAGTAAGCTAGGGGATAAAGTGATTGGGGCTGAAGTAATATCTAGCTCAAAAGTTGGAGAGACTGTCCCTAATACCCAGAATCAATTTAACCCCATCCAATCTTCTAGATCTATAACTCAAAAGAAGATAGTTCCCTCTAAAACAAGTGTTTGCAATAACAATCAACAAAAGTCAAGGACAAACATTGAGTGGGGTTGGCATATAGCTTCCAAGGCTTGTGTTTAGCCATGGCCAACTTTATGTTGCCCTATCACGTGTTTCGTCCTCTTCTGGATTGAAAGTACTGCCTTGTAATAAGAGAGATGTTCCAGTAGATGTTATAAAAAATGTGATGTATAGGGATGTATTGAGGCATTTGTAGATTATTATATCGTACAGTTTATTTGTTCAACTATTACATTTCAAATGCTTGGTTAATCCCTTTTCAATCATGTAATAATGGTGTTATTTACAAAAATGTACTTTCCTTCACAATTACAATGTGTTCACTGCATTATTGTCATACCATTATATTTGGTTTTATTTTTGTATGATTACAGACATGTCAGCTTTAGAACATACTTCTATGCCTATATGTGCCATCAACCCTTGTAATAGATCTATGACATTAATAGTTCAACTCATGCGAGCAATGACTGTTTAAGTATATAGGCGATGAACAATATGGAAAGTTGTATTCATGGACTACCAGGTATTTGATTATTGTGCTAAAAACATTCCCTAACATAGACATGTATGTTGCTTATGGATGTACTTGATTATTTTATAGTGTGATGAGATCTTCGGCATCATAGAACGTGATGCTAATATTACTCGATGGAGACCTATACTCAATGCTGGTAAAGTTTACCACATCTCCAGAGTCTCCATTGATGCTACTACAGATGGCGAACGGAATGTGGTCACCAACAATTACAAATTCATTTTTACACTGAGAACGAGACTTATTGGCGTCATTGATGATTGTCAGGATATTCCCTACCAGCGCCGACCACCTTTTGTGTCGCTCATCGAGGTCCCCCAATGTCTACGAACACCTAATATTGTTGTTGGTACATTTTGTTTACACAGCAAAGTTTGCTAACTAAATTTATGCATATATTTCTTTTGAAATATATATAGTGTTCTCATTGCCTATTGTTCTATAGATGTCGTCGGAGTAGTAGTTGCTATATCTTCTTTAAACATGCAGTATGTATTGTCATCAATTAATATTTTTTCATATTTCTTTACGGATTTCAATTATATAAAGATTAGTACATATAATACATATGTGTAAGATGCAACCATTGAGACTGACTTTATGGGAGGATTTGGCAGAAGTTGAGGACACCTATATTCAACAACATTTGACTACTAAAAATATACTTCTTACTTCTAGAGTGCACATTAGAGATTATCAAAGTATCCTTACGTCCAGTTGACATACTGTCATTCATAAAACTGCCTAATTTTCATTATTATGATGGCATATTTCAATAATATATTTTCTCGCCTGCAATATACATTTAGGAATATCGGTTTCTACTTTACTTGTCAGTAGATTGTTAACCCACATATTGAAGCAATAGAAGACTTTGAAGGATGGTATACACAACATGTAACATTAATTTCATTTTTCATTGTCTGTGCAAGTTATATACACTTGTCCTCAAATATGTTATTTTCTGTACATGTATTAAGTACTCTGACATTACAGGTGCGATGAATCATTTTGATTTTATGCATATGAGAACATTACATATGTGCAACCTAGGGAAGTTATTTGCTGCTAAAAGGGTTAGATCAAATGAATATGTCGCTATGCTAAATGTAAACTAAAAATTTATTACACAAATGCTACTTACCCTTACATATATTCATTCAATATCACATAATCTTCAAATTTTATTGTATCCAGGTGAGATATTTCCGGATTTTTGCATATGTTGTTGAAATCCACCCATTACTTTATGGCGCTGCACTAATTGTAACAAAAGTGTCCACACTTATGTATTCACGCTTAATGTACCATACTACGCATGCCGACCTCTAAGTTTGACTCACAACAGGTTTGCATACTTGATTGTCTATTGTTTCAATACTCTATTATACCTTTCCAATTGCATGTTTGCATTAGTGTAACCATCCTTTTTTATTCAAACTTATAGGTACATCTTTAGAGTTGTCTTACGAGATACTACAGGTTGTAAAGAGTTCACTATTCTTTATGAGGATGCTCAAATTCTTTTACATACGACAACTACCCAGTTGGATATATATGCAGCACTGGTATTATCATTTTCAATACTTATCACGTTTATCCAATGTATCGTTATATTGTTAACCATATTAATATTGTCCACAACCATATGGCCATCTATCGCTGTATGCGATTATAGATGATTACATTGGCAAACCTTGGATTTTCATCCGAAGCTTCCATGCTGCCATGAAGTAGAAGCTCATATCGCTTTTATTGCGCTAGCCAATTGGAAGGAAGAGGTTTATTACATACAACATACTAATGTTAGATACACCAGGTAGATAATGGGTATATATAAACTTCAATTTTATCATTGTTAATTAAATTATCACTAAATCTTTATTTTCTTTGTAGGTATAAGAGGATGAGAGGGATTCTTCGTCATTGGTGTCATGGATTGACTTATCATCATCCCATTTAGCGTGCTTTGTATCAAATTCATTATCTACTATCTCCATCATACTTATACGAATGTTTTCAACAATCACATAGTTTTTAACTACAACATAAAACCCAAATTTTGACCGAAATTTTTGATGGGTGCTTGGTCTGTCAAAATATGTGATAGAAATTTTGATGGAAAGAATATGTTTTTGACGGGTGGTGCACGCGCACAGATCTCAAAAAAAAATTGGCAGGATTCATTGCGTTTTGGCCGTGTCTGTCAAAAAGACCGGGCAACTTTGGTGGGTTGCAACTTGTTCTGACAGGCCCATTAAAAATTGTGCAAAAGCTGATTTTGTTTTTAACCGGCCCTGTCAAAAAGCCCCATCAGAAGGTTGTTTTAAATGCCCAACACTGGTCGACCAACCTCATTCTATCCTCTCACTGAGCCTTGATCTCCTCTCCACCATAACTCATCTCCTTCAACCTCTATAAATCTTAGCAATTGCTCACCATCTTCTTCCTCATTTCTATGCAATTACTGACCTTATTCAACCCCAGATCTGGGCATATCATTCGTGGGCTAAAAGATTGCATCCTGCTGGGCGGTTGACAAGAACGAATTTCTCATTAATTTTGGCCCTGCTGTGGTTGGAAGGCACCGGCGACACGACCACCGGTGAGGAGAGGGGTGTTCGGCGCTGTGGGTGGCCGGCGACTGGAAACAGTAACTGTGATAGGGCGCTGTGGTGTCTGACGGCGTCAACGTGTACGTGACAGTGGGGTTTGCGGTAGGTGGTAACAGTGATTGTGGTGGGGCGCGCATACCTTGTGGTAGTCTGCTGGCGAGTGGATGGCAATTGGTTGCCCAGTGAACGTCAAGGGACTTGGTCGGTTCGCGGTAAGTTCTTGGCCATTGAATTAAAAAATGGAATTTGTAAATGTGTTCCTTGAGTCGTTTATGAATGTCTAAGTTTGTGATAATTAAGGATGAATTTGTAAATGAGTAATTGATATTATGTGAATGAATTTTAGCAAATCTTGGTCAATTCAGATCTCAGGAGGAGGTGACCGAAATGTCAATTCATGAATTAAATGTGCAATTTTGGTAAATATTTGAGGGCAATTATCTAATCTGCTTTGTGATTTGAATGTGCAATTTTTGTAAATATTGGTCAATTATAGAATAATTCTTTGTATAATTTCCCTAGTAATTAGGATTTCAATGTGCAATTTTGCTCACAGTTGCTGATATGTTTGAGGGACGCTTTTGTAAATGTTCATGTTTGGTGAATATAGATTGCGCTTGTTCTTTGTAGAAGTAATGAATTGCAATGTAAAAGAAAAAGGACATTGTTACTAATTTACATTATGCTTGTACTTTATAGAATTAACGTAAACTCGACATGAATGTGCAATTTCTGTATATACTCTGAAGTTACACAAGCCCTAATTACACAAACTACATAAGTTACACTACATAAGCTACACATTAAACACTATAACAACCCAAACCCTAAACACTAGGCATCATATAAAGCCCACAAACCCTAAACCCTTAAATATAACCACAAAAAAAAAGGAACGCCTAACCCCAAACCCTACAAACTTGAACCCCTAAACCATATCCTAAACCCTAAACCCTAACCCTAAATCCTAAACCCTAAAGCATACACTCGAAACTCCAACTGAAAACACTAAATACTAATATCTATAAACCCCAAACCCGAAACACTAGAAACCCTTAACCCTGAACCCAATAAAAGAGGTACCCTAAACCCTTAACCCCAAATGCCACAAACCCTAGAAACCCTAACCCTAAACCCTAACTCCAAAACCCTAAACCCTACAAGATAGGAATAGTAAAGCCTAAACCCTAAACCCCTACCCTAAACCCTAAACCCTATACCCTTAACCCTAACCCTAAACCCTAAACCCTAGAAAACCTAAATCCTAAACCCTAAAAACAACCCTAAACCCTTAATCCTTAACCCTAAAGCCTTAACCTTAGAAACCCTAAACCCTAAACCCTAAACCCTGTACACCATAAACCTTATACCCTACCCTTAAACCCTAAACGCTAAACTGTAAACCATAAACCCTTAACGTTTAGCCCTAAACCCTTAACCCTAGAAACCCTAAACCCTAGTGACATGGAACCTCCTGAATTATTACATTCCTTAAAGATACATAGGTTGCCAAATCATTGTCTAGATCTTAAAGTTGGTGCACCTATTATATTATTAAGAAATTTGAATCACTCCGTAGTGCAATGTTGCTTGATTGATTGCCAGTAAGCTAGGGGATAAAGTGATTGAGGCTGAAGTAATATCTAGCTCAAAAGTTGGAGAGACTGTCCCTAATACCCAGAATCAATTTAACCCCATCCAATCTTCTAGATCTATAACTCAAAAGAAGATAGTTCCCTCTAAAACTAGTGTTTGCAATAACAATCAACAAAAGTCAAGGACAAACATTGAGTGGGGTTGGCATATAGCTTCCAAGGCTTGTGTTTAGCCATGGCCAACTTTATGTTGCCCTGTCACGTGTTTCGTCCACTTCTGGATTGAAAGTACTGCTTTGTCATAAGAGAGATGTTCCAGTAGATGTTATAAAAAATGTGATGTATAGGGATGTATTGAGGCATTTGTAGATTATTATATCGTACAGTTTATTTGTTCAACTATTACATTTCACATGCTTGGTTAATCCCTTTTCAATCATGTAATAATGGCGTTATTTACAAAAATGTACTTTCCTTCACAATTACAATGTGTTCACTGCATTATTGTCATACCATTATATTTGGTTTTATTTTTGTATGATTACAGACATTTCAGCTTTAGAACATACTTCTATACCTATATGTGCCATCAACCCTTGTAATAGATCTATGACATTAATAGTTCAACTCATGCGAGCAATGACTGTTTAAGTATATAGGCGATGAACATTGTGGAAAGTTGTATTCATGGACTGCCAGGTATTTGATTATTGTGCTAAAAACATTCCCTAACATAGACATGTATGTTGCTTATGGATGTACTTGATTATTTTATAGTGTGATGAGATCTTCGGCATCATAGAACGTGATGCTAATATTACTCGATGGAGACCTATACTCAATGCTAGCAAAGTTTACCACATCTCCAGAGTCTCCATTAATGCTACTACAGATGGCGAACGGAATGTGGTCACCAACAATTACAAATTCATTTTTACACTGAGAACGAGACTTATTGGCGTCATTGATGATTGTCAGGATATTCCCTACCAGCCCCGACCACCTTTTGTGTCGCTCATCAAGGTCCCCCAATGTCTACGAACACCTAATATTGTTGTTGGTACATATTGTTTACACAACAAAGTTTGCTAACTAAATTTATGCATATATTTCTTTTGAAATATATATAGTGTTCTCATTTCCTATTGTTCTATAGATGTCGTCGGAGTAGTAGTTGCTATATCTTCTTTAAACATGCAGTATGTATTGTCATCAATTAATATTTTTTCATATTTCTTGACGCATTTCAATTATATAAAGATTAGTACATATAATACATATGTGTAGGATGCAACCGTTGAGACTGACTTTATAGGAGGATTTGGCAGAAGTTGAGGACACTTATATTCAACAACATTTGACTACTAAAAATATACTTCTTACTTCTAGAGTGCACATTAGAGATTATCAAAGTATCCTTACGTCCAGTTGATATACTGTCATTCATAAAACTGCCTAATTTTCATTATTATGATGGTATATTTCAATAATATATTTTCTCGACTGCAATATACCTTTAGGAATATCGGTTTCTACTTTACTTGTCAGTAGATTGTTAACCCACATATTGAAGCAATAGAAGACTTTGAAGGATGGTATACACAACATGTAACATTAATTTCATTTTTCATTCTCTGTGCAAGTTATATACACTTGTCCTCAAATATGTTATTTTCTGTACATGTATTAAGTACTCTGACATTACAGGTGTGATGAATCATTTTGATTTTATGCGTATGAGAACATTACATATGTACAACCTAGGGAAGTTATTTGCTGCTAAAAGGGTTAGATCAAATGAATATGTCGCTATGCTAAATGTAAACTAAAAATTTATTACACAAATGCTACTTACCCTTACATATATTCATTCAATATTACATAATCTTCAAATTTTACTGTATCCAGGTGAGATATTTTCGGATTTTTGCATATGTTGTTGAAATCCACCCATTACTTTATGGCGCTGCACTAATTGCAACAAAAGTATCCACACTTATGTATTCACGCTTAATGTACCATACTGCACATACCGACCTCTAAGTTTGACTCACAACAGGTTTGCATACTCGATTGTCTATTGTTCAATACTCTGTTATACCTTTCCAATTGCATGTTTGCATTAGTGTAACCATCCTTTTTTATTCAAACTTATAGGTACATCTTTAGAGTTGTCTTACGAGATACCACAGGTTGTAGAGAGTTCACTATTCTTTATGAGGATGCTCAAATTCTTTTACATACGACAACTACCCAGTTGGATATATGTGCAGCACTGGTATTATCATTTTCAATGCTTATCACGTTTATCCAATTTATTGTTATATTGTTAACCATATTAATATTGTCCACAATCATATGGCCATCTATCGCTGTATGCGATTATAGATGATTACATAGGTAAACCTTAGATTTTCATCTGAAGCTTCCATGCCGCCATGAAGTAGAAGCTCATATCGCTTTTATTGCGCTAGCCAATTGGAAGGAAGAGGTTTATTACATACAACATACTAATGTTAGGTACACCAGGTAGATAATGGGTATATATAAACTTCAATTTTATCATTGTTAATTAAATTATCACTAAATCTTTATTTTCTTTGTAGGTATAAGAGGATGAGAGGGATTCTTCGTCATTGGTGTCATGGATTGACTTATCATCATCCCATTTAGCGTGTTTTGTATCAAATTCATTATCTACTATCTCCATCATACTTATATGAATGTCTTCAACAATCACATAATTTTTAACTACAACATAAAACCCAAATTTTGACCGAAATTTTTGATGGGTGCTTGGTCTGTCAAAATATGTGATAGAAATTTTGATGGAAAGAATATGTTTTTGACAGGTGGCGTACGCGCACAGATCTCAAAAAAAAATTGGCAGGATTCATTCTGTTTTGGCCGTGTCTGTTAAAAAGACCGAGCAACTTTGGTGGGTTGCAACTTGTTCTGACAGGCCCATTAAAAATTGTGCAAAAGCTGATTTTGTTTTTAACCGGCCCTGTCAAAAAGCCCCATCGGAAGGTTGTTTTAAATGCCCAACACTGGTCGACCAACCTCATTCTATCCTCTCACTGAGCCTTGATCTCCTCTCCACCATTACTCATCTCCTTCAACCTCCATAAGTCTTAGCAATTGCTCACCATCTTCTTCCTCATTTCTATGCAATTACTGACCTTGTTCAACCCCAGATCTGGGCATATCGTTTGTGGGCTGAAAGATTGCATCCTGTTGGGCGGTTGACAAGAACGAATTTCTCATTAATTTTGGCCCTGCTGTGGTTGGAAGGCACCGGCGACACGACCACCGGTGAGGGGAGGGGTGTTCGGTGCTATGGGTGGCCGGCGACTGGAAACAGTAACTGTGATAGGGCGCTGTGGTGTCTGACGGCGTCAACGTGTACGTGACAGTGGGGTTTGCGGTAGGTGGTAGCAGTGATTGTCGTGGGGCGCGCATACCTTGTGGTGGTCTGCCGACGAGTGGATGGCAATTGGTTGCCCAGTGAACGTCAAGGGACTCGGTCGGTTCGCGGTAAGTTCTTGGCCATTGAATTAAAAAATGGAATTTGTAAATGTGTTCCTTGAGTCGTTTATGAATGTCTAAGTTTGTGATAATTAAGGATGAATTTGTAAATGAGTAATTTCTGCATATACTCTGAAGTTACACAAGCCCTAATTGCACAAACTACATAAGTTACACTACATAAGCCTAAACCCTAAACCCCCACCCTAAACCCTAAACCCTATACACTTAACCCTAACCCTAAACCCTAAACCCTAGAAAATCTAAATCCTAAACCCTAAAAACCTTGCACCCTATAAACCGCAAACCCTAAACCCTAAACCCTTAATCCTTAACCCTAAAGCCTTAACCCTAGAAACCCTAAACCCTAAACCCTAAACCCTATACACTGTGAACCTTATACCCTACCCTTAAACCCTAAACGCTAGCCCTAAACCCTTAACCCTAGAAACCCTAAACCCTAAACCCTAAACCCTAAACCCTGCACACTGTAAACCCTATACCCTGCCCTTAAACCCTAAGCCCTAAACCCTACAACCCTTAACACTAAACCCTAAACACTAACCCTAAACCTAAGACTCTAAACCCTAAACCCCAAACCCTAACCCTAAACCTTAAACTCTGAACCTTAGACCGTAAACCCTAGAAACCCTAAATCCTAACCCTAAACCTTAAACCGTAAACCCTAGAAACCCCAAATCATCAAACCCTTAACCCTAACCCTAAACCATAAATCATAAGCCATCGAAAACCTAAACCCTAGACAGTAAACCCTAGAAACCCCAAACCCTTAAGCCCTTAACCCTAAACCCTAAACCCCAGAAAACGTAAACCCCAAACCGTAAACCGTAAACCCTAAACCCTAGAAAACCTAAACCCTAAACCCTAACCCCTAAACCCGAGAAAACCTAAAACCTAATGCATAAGCCCTAGAAACCGTAAACCATAAACCCTAAATCCTAGAAAACCTAAACCCTAAATCCTAATCCTTAAGCCCATAACCCTAAACCCTAACCCTCAACCCTAAACCCTCAACCCTAAACCCTAAGCCCTAAACCTTAAAACCTAGAAAACCTAAACCTTAGACCATAAACCCTAGAAAAGCTAAACCCTTAAATCCTTAACCCTTAACCCTTAACCACCCTACCCTTAAACCTTAAACCCTACCCTTAAACCCTATAATGGTGAACTTCATGCGTATGTCTTTATGATTTGCATGTTATCTCCTAAGATGATAAAATGCAGTGTCATGAATAATTTTGTGTATGATGTAATGTAGTGTTTTAACATATCTTCTTGTGCACTAATCATTTATACGGGTTCACTTTAGATTTTAGAATGAGAAAAAAATGAAAATTCAATGACATGACAAGTGGGTCTCACAAATGTTGCTGTAAATGTCACGAGGTGGATGTTATCGATGTACAACTTTTTTGATTGTGCGAAGTTGCTATTGTGTCAAATGATCAAGTGAACTGCATATTTTTGCCGAGTACATGCTTAGTATTCACGTAGTTATGTTGATGCTGTGCGTGAACTTTGGCAACTTTGCTTGTAACCACCATCCGATTTAGGTACCATAACATTTTCATTCTGGGCAAAACGCACATGATATGACTTGAATAAAATTTAAAAGTGAGCAGATTACAAATGGATGTACCACCCCATTGCTTATGGATGTATCGTTGAAGAGATAAACGTGCCGGTAAATTGCAGGACCAATTTATTAATGGGTAGAGGAATTTGATAAGCATGCTCAAGCCCAATATGACTTCATCACGAATGGAGTACGTCATTGCCCCTGTGCTAAATGTAAGAATACTAAATACCTACACCCTGTTGAAGTTAAAATGCATTTGTACCAAAAAGGGTTTGTACAATATTACTAGTTCTGGGCAAGCCATGGAGAGGTAGAGCCTTCACATCATGAAGAGAGTACTAACTCCATGTGGGTGAACCGGTCAAGCCCAGTGCACAATGAGTATGAGCACCAGACTGGATATTACGATGGGCATTAGATGGAGTCAATGCTGAATGATGCGTTCAGATCTGATGACATTAATGTCAATAATGTAATGAACGCTAATGCAGAAGCATTTTATGCTGTGCTTCATTCGTCACAACAACCATTGTATGAGGGATTGCATACTCATACTAAGCTCTCTGCTAGTATGAGGTTGCTAAGCATTAAATCAGAACATATAACATGTCCCATCGCTGCTTTGATGATGTATCACGACTGATACAATAGACAATCCTGACTCCAAACCGCATTCCAAAAAATTTCAAGGCTGTTAAAAGAAGAGTTAAGGAGTTAAGGTTGGATTATAAAACTACTAACTGTTGCCCTAAAGGTTGTATGATATATTACAAGGCTAATGCTACCCTTTCAGAGTGCAAATTTGGTGGGGGTAGAAGGTATAAACCGATCCCAAACCCTAATGGAAGGAACAAACCTCTCCCCTGTGCTAAGATGCATTACATGCCACTCATCCCGAGGTTGCAATGACTGTGCGCACCAAAGAAGACTGTGGAGCATATGTTGTGGCATAGCAATCATGCAGTGCAAGATGGTGTGTTTAGCCATCCTTCTAATGCTGCAGCATGTGTTGATTATATTAAGTTTTGATGATAACAAATCCAAGTGTAAAAATTTGTCCAAGTAATGTTGCTCCGAACACGATCTCCAAACAGGCCTAACTGGTGTTTGTGATCTTTATTGTATTAACTGGTTTGCTACATGTGAGAACAAGTCTTCTAGACAGGTTTTACTTGGTGATTCCATATTAAGTCAAGAACACCATCTCGACAGTTGATTGTAAAGCGTGTTCCTGAACTCTAGCAATGTAAAGAACAACCTCAGCAAACAAGGTGGCCTTGGTGTTCACAGCAGCTCTACAAATCTCGGACAAGATGACTGGTTCAAAACAAGAAGTCTTGGGTATATAGGTTTTATTTAATTAGACTCTTGTTAATATGCCAATATTGAAAACATCATTTTAAACACCTCTTGAATCGGTATTTGCGCTAAAGTACTTCAGAACACCAGTTGCGAACAACCCTTCAAACAGGGTGCCTAGGGTGTTTCTGAACTGCAGTGGCCATACCCGATTATTTTTGAAAATTCATTTTGGTTGGCCAAGATCTCCAGAATACTTTCTTTGAATTTCAAAATTGCTATTTTTCTGGAGAGGATAGTTCTTGAAAATATTATGGAGATTTGCGAAAATAGGTTTGGGAGATTTGCCAAATCAAAAGATTCCTATGACTATATTTTCGGATTTGGTAAAAGCTGAAAATCTCCCTTAACCTCTTCACGGCTATGGGAAGATAAGGGTTATCTTTTAAGATAACAAAATCCCTTATATTTTGGGATAAATTCATCATTAGCCGTTGGAGAATATATTTTGTTTACAAATCATTTTCCATACTTAGCTGAGTCTTTGGTTTTTGACCGTTGGACCTTGTGTTTAAAAACCGCAGCTTTTCTCTCCCATAGAGAAGCCAAGAAGCAGATAGAAAAAACTCAGACTGAAAAGAGAAGCAACACAGCTTTCTGAAAAATCTGGAAAAAATCAGGAAACTCGGTTTTCACATTAAAATTCTTGAGCGTCATTCTGAAAAGCAAAACCGTGACAAGCTGTGTTTGATTTGAGTTTTCAAACCATTGGCATAATAGGATCTTCATTGTACCTTACATCTGCTTAGTGAGAAGCATCCCCTGTAAGGTGTTTGTAACCCTGATCTTGGATCAGAAAAGTGAGTCAGTGTGTCCTATTCGTGTGGACTTGGACGTGTCTAATTTTGCGAAGGTTGGACGTGGTGTAACCTGTCTTTGGGAAGAAGGTTACGTGGTTGCAAGTTGTAACAAGGTGTGTTACATTTGTAACGTGTGAAGCCCGTTAGTGAAAGTGGTTAAATCCTACACGAGGTAGGTCGTGGTTTTTCACACCTCAGTTGGGCTAGAGGTGTTTTCCACATAAAAATTGTGTGTGCTTTATTTTCCGCATTTATCTTGGTAATTTTCGCATCTGCAATATTTGAGAACACCCCGTGCAAACAAGCTATCAGGGTGTTTGTCATTTGAGAACAACCTCTGTGAGGGTGTTTGTTATTTACAACGCGAAAATCAGACACCACAATTCACCCCCCTCTTGTGGTTGTATACTCACGAACTCAACAAGTGGTATCAGAGCAGGTTCTCTTACAAAAGGTTAACACCTTGAGAGATTCTGAAGATGAGTACCCCACAAGGAATTCTTGAAGGGCAATCCATTACTCGTCCACGCTATTTCAACGGCCAACATTATAGTTGGTGGAAGAATAGGATGGAGAACTATATTCAGGCACAAGATTATGAATTATGGATGCTCATCAAGAACGGGTCCCTTGTTCCCACCAAGGTGCTTGAAGATGGTAAGAAGGTTCCCAAAGAATCCATAGAGTTTGATGCCGAGGACTACAAGAAAATGGAGAAAAATGCCAAGGCCAAAAAGCTTCTATATTTTGGCCTAGGACCCGATGAATACACTCGCATCTCTGAGTGTGAATCAGCCCAAGCTATCTGGAATGCTCTGCAAGTTGCTCATGAAGGTACGAGTCAAGTTAAACAATCTAGAATTGAGCTACTTATGCGACAATATGAGTTGTTTGATATGGGTGATCATGAAACTGTGATGGACATGTATACACGGTTCACCCACATCACGAACGAGTTAAAATCCCTGGGAAGATCTTTCACCACTGAAGAGTTGGTGAGGAAAATCCTCAGAATTTTACCTCGCACGTGGGAGGCCAAAGTAACAGCCATCCAAGAGGCTAAAGACATGAACCAGATCACCCTCGACGAGTTGATTGGTAATCTCCAGACCTATGAACTCCGAAAGAACTCACAGCAAAGAGAGGAGCAAAAGAAGGATCGTGGGCTTGCCTTGAAAGCACATGAGGACACTGACTCTGACCTTGAAGATGAAGAAATGGCCCTAATGTCCAGAAAATTCAAGAAATTCTTCAAAAAGGTCAAGGAAAACAACAAAAGAAAAGACTTCAGCAAGTCCAGAAACACCTCCAAAGAACAGCTCACAGGGTGTTTCAAGTGCGGCAAACCAGATCACTTAGTCAAAAATTGCCCTCTGCTTCGAGAAGATCAGACGCCCGAACACCCTCGAAAACAGGTTCGAAAACACCCTGTAAACAATCTGGGCAAGCGATTCTCGAAAGCTATGCTGGCTGCTTGGGGAGATTCCTCTGAGGATGAAGGAGAATCTGAAGCTGAAGAAGGGGTCGTAGCACTTATGGCACAAAGTGATTCAGATTCAGTTGATGAATCAACAATCAGCCTCTCAGATCTCAAGAGCAAGGCTGAAGTGAGAGAGAACAACCTTACGAACAACCCCACTAACACCCTTGGAAACAGGCAGTTGTGGTTTGTTGATAGTGGGTGCTCACGGCACATGACTGGTGAAAGATCAAACTTTCTCTCACTTACAGCTCTGAATGGTGGGAGTGTAGCATTTGGAAACGGCAAGTCTGGGACAATTGTCGGTATAGGTAATATTGGTAAAACTCTCTCCCACTCAATTGATAATGTGCACTTAGTTGATGGGTTAAAGCACAATTTGCTAAGTGTGTCCCAACTGTGTGACAAGAACAACCTAGTACTGTTTTCAAAAACACGTTGCTTGGTTGTGAATGACGACACAGGAGATGTTGTGTTGAGGGGGAAGCGATGTCAAGATGTTTATAAAGTTTGTATTTCCACTCTTCCCCAAAATAATCTGACTTGTTTAAATGCATTAAATGATGATATAATGCTATGGCACAAGAGACTAGGTCATGCAAGCTTATCCTTGTTAAGCAAACTTGTTTCAAAAGACCTAGTTATTGGACTACCTTCCATCAAATTTAATGATGACAAGGTATGTGAAGCTTGTGCAAAAGGCAAACAAGTCAGATCTTCTTTTAAATCGAAAAAATATGTAAGCACTACTCGACCTCTAGAATTATTACACATTGATTTGTGTGGTCCCATGAGGGTAACCAGTAGAGGTGGGAAAAAGTATGTGCTTGTTGTAGTGGATGATTACTCTCGATTTACTTAGACCTTGTTTTTGGCATCCAAAGATGAAACCTTTGAGAATTTTATTGCCTTTCTCAAAAAGGTTGAAAAGAGAGTAGGACACTCTTTAATTAGCTTGAGATCTGATCATGGAACTGAGTTTGAAAATGCAAGTTTTATTAACTATTGTAATGAACATGGTGTTGATCATAACTTCTCAGCCCTAAGAACACCCCAACAAAATGGTTTGGTCGAGCGCAAAAATCGAACCCTGGAAGACATGACCAGAACAATGCTTATAGCTAGTGGTCTTCCTAGGTATTTCTGGGCAGAAGCATTGAACACCTCATATTACATTATAAATAGATGCATGATCAGACTCATTTTGAGCGAAACTCCTTATGAACTTTTCAAGGGCAGAAAACCCAATATTACGCACCTAAGAACATTTGGTTGTAGGTGTTTTGTGCATAATAATGGGAAGGATGCCTTAGGAAAGTTTGACCCTAGGAGTGATGAGGCAATATTCCTTGGCTATTCTTCTCACAGCAAGGCATACAAAGTCTTTAACAAAAGAACCTTGTGTGTTGAGGAAAGTGTGCATGTGCTTTTTAATGAATCTAACGTGTTGAGTGAGAATGATGCACAGGAAGATGAACTTGAATTAGGTCTTGTTCGAAAAGAAGTGTTGCTCCAAGATAAACGAGGTAAGAACACCATGGAGAAAACAACTCCTGAAGGTGTTCCTCAGAACAGCAGGCAAGGTGAACACCAAACAAGGGAAAACACCGCTGAACCCTGTTCGGAACCGTGTTCTTCAGGAATAGACTTACAAACATGTGCAGAAACAGGCTCGGGAGATGATCGTAAGCATTATGTTACGACTAGAGTAGAGCATGGGTCTGTGGATCCTCTTACCCCACGACCATGGAAGCACCATAGTTCGCACCCTCTTGATCAAATCTTGTCAGATATTAATACTGGAGTGCAAACTAGATCTAAACTAAAGAATTTTTGTGCTTTCTATGCTTTTCTTTCTAACATTGAGCCAAAAAGTGTGAATGAAGCTCTTGCAGATTCAGATTGGGTCACGGCTATGCAAGAAGAGCTTAATCAATTTGAGAGAAACAAAGTATGGCACCTTGTACCTAAACCTGCAGAGAGAACAATCATTGGAACCAAGTGGGTGTTCCGAAACAAACTGGATGAGTCAGGAACAGTCACTAGGAACAAGGCACGGCTGGTTGTACAAGGATACAATCAAGAAGAAGGGATCGACTATGAAGAAACCTTTGCACCAGTTGCTAGAATTGAGGCTATTCGAATCTTAATAGCCTTTGCAGCTCATATGGAAATCAAGCTATATCAAATGGATGTTAAAAGTGCATTCCTAAACGGATACCTTAAAGAAGAGGTGTATGTCAAACAACCCCCTGGTTTTGAAAATGGTGATTTTCCAAATCATGTTTTTAAACTTGACAAGGCACTTTATGGTTTAAAACAAGCTCCAAGAGCTTGGTATGAACGGTTGTCAAGTTTTTTACTTGAAAATGATTTTAGAAGAGGCAAGGTAGACAATACCTTGTTTCTAAAATCTAAGGGGGAACATTTTTTGATTGTCCAAATATATGTTGATGACATTATATTTGGTGCAACTCATCATGATTTATGCAATGAATTTTCAAATATGATGAGGAGTGAGTTTGAGATGAGCATGATGGGTGAGCTTAATTTTTTCGTAGGCTTACAAATCAAGGAAACTCCAAACGGCACCATGATCCATCAGCAAAAGTATATCAAGGAGTTACTTAAGCGTTTTGGGATGGAGTCAGCCAAACCCATAGACACTCCTTATTTCTCCTTCAACCAAGTTGGTTATGGATGATGGGAGTCCCTTAGTTGAGGAGAAACTCTATAGGGGTATGATTGGGTCACTCTTATACCTAACCACTAGTAGACCTGATATTATTTTTAGTGTTGGTTTATGTGCCTGTTTTCAGTCTAACCCTAAGGAAACTCATCTTAAGGCTGTTAAACGGATACTAAGGTATTTGAAACATACACCCAATTTAGCTTTATGGTATCCTAAAGGTTGCAATTTTGATCTTGTTGGATATGCTGACGCTGACTATGCTGGATTCCTAGTTGATAGAAAGAGTACCTCAGGTATGGCTCACTTTCTTGGACCTTGTTTGGTATCTTGGGCTACCAAGAAGCAACATTCAGTTGCCATGTCCACAGTAGAAGCTGAATATGTTGCAGCAGCTTCATGTTGTGCTCAACTGTTGTGGATAAGACAACAGCTTAAGGACTTTTGTGTTGACATTGGATGCATTCCTATTTTTTGTGATAACACAAGTGCAATTAACATTGCCAAAAATCCATGTCAACATAAAAGAACAAAGCATATTGACATTCGACATCATTTCTTGAGAGATAATGTTGAAAAGGGTTTAATCTCTATGAATTTTTGCTCAACGAAAAATCAAATTGCTGATATATTCACTAAGGCACTCGCTAGAGATCATTTTGAAAGAAATAGACTGGAACTAGGGTTGGTGAGAACACCCTGAGATGCCTATTTTCAGAACATGAACTGGGTTTGGTAAGATCAACCTTTACACCCTGTTCTCTCCCCCTGTTTGCAAATTTTATTAATAACGGATGTGATTGCATACACCCGAATTGCGTGCATTTTTTTTGTCTCTTATCTACTTAGTACAGCATAAGGGATGTACTGTAGCCGTCTTAATGCCATTCAGTCGAATCAGATCAGACGGCACATAATACAGAGAACAGGTACGCCCCTTGGTTGCTCGGTGTGTTTTCTTTCCTTCCCAAGGCACAAGATGTTAATGCTCCTACCCGTTGCAAATCAAGAAATTTTCTCAAAGATTCGGCTGCTCTCTCTCTCTCTCTCTCTCTTTATATGCCCTGCTCTCAGTACTATCATTCATCTCGCCCTCAAGCAAAAACCGAACATCCTACAAACACCTTAAATCCTAATCTCTCTCTTCTAGCAAAAATGGCTTCCAACAACTCTTCTCAATCAAAAGCCCTCGTTCTTGCAGCCTCAATCCCTGCTCCCCCTCGCCCAATTCTTTACAAGCCTTTCAAGTTCCTGAATCGCTTGTCCCTAAAATCAGTGGGAATGGGGATGGATGATATTCCCTTTGAATGTGGAAGGGAATTGGTGTTCCTCGTAGGGGCAATTGCTTGTCCCATTTTAGTTGAGTCAGAGGGAACAAAGTCAAGGTCTCAAGAACAATTCTTGGAAACCCCTGAAGGGTTTAATTTTGAGCCCTGTTCTTCTGGGTTGTTCTCTGACACCGCGACAGAAACAGGGGCTGCCTCTGTCGAAGGTGTGTTTGTGGAGGATCTGCATGTCGACTTCCAAGGGAAGTCGAATGAGTCGTCAGAGGAGAGTCTAGAGAAGAATTCTCTCCCTGAGGCTGAAATCTTCACTCCAGACTTTCAAACTGGAGAGAAAAGGAAGAGGGTGAAAATCGTGGCTAGGCGTAGCAGAACGCCAAGAACAAGGCCACAACCAAGGTCTCAACCCTCTCAAACTCCCTCTTCTCCTCAATCCTCTAAGCCCTCTCGAAAATCTGCAAGGCTAGCGTTTCAATCCTCTCATCGTCCCTCCAAACCCTCTGCTCCTATCATCGAGGAGATTTCTTCTTCTTCTGAAGGGTTCTCGAGTTCTGACTCTGAGAACACCACCTTCAAACAGGGGACACCGGTGTTTTCCGAGTCCTCTGAAGAACAAACTCCTCCAAAACCAACCAATAAACCTGCTGTGAAGCCCTCTCCTGCCAAAACACCCCTCAAGCGAAAGCCCAGAACAGCCCCCCTACCAGAAACTACCACCTCTGTTCCTGTCCTTAAACGCCCAAAGCAGTTCACTCCCTCTCCTATGTCTGACAAACATGCGCAGTTGCTGAAGCGCAATGTCGTCAGGGGGAAGGTAGTGAATGTAAGCTTTTTCGAGGAACAGGGTCTGGGGGTGTTCTTGAACAAGCTTCGAGCCCAAGGCTAGCTTGAGTTGTTTGCAAACACCCAGCAAGGGTGTTCTGTGCCTGAGTTGGCTGAGTTCTATGCCAACTGCTCTGTCACAAATGGGGTGGTGACAAGTGCTGTCAATAAGTGCCATTTCTCCTTTGATGCAGCCACCCTTAGTGACATTCTGGGCATCCATTCTCGTGAATTTGCTGTGTATATGAGGGAAGACAAAACTGCCCTAGAAATAGTCAGGCTCTTAGAGGTGTCCAAACGCCTTAGTCAAAAACAGGGCCTGAGAACACCCCTCTCGATTAAGAAGGGTGAAATGACCTCCCTGCACCAACTACTGTTTATGTTCACCATCAAGAACATAATACCGCGAGGTCAAGGGCGAAACTCAGCAGATGCCTTCGATCAATGTCTGGTGGACCTACTAGATCGGGAGGAACCAATAAACCTCCCTGCAATCATGATTCGCCACATAGAGCGATTACGAACACCACCCGGGCACATGATCTTGGCTATTCTGTTGACAAGGGTGCTTGAGCACTTTGGGATAGTGCTCACACGAAGAGTGGCGGCCCAAATCATTGATGAGATTGGGATTGACACTCTGCTAGGGTGTGGCTATGAGGTTGGCGAAGGGTCAGTCTCCAAACAGGGTCGTCGACCACCTCGACCACCTGTTTCTGGGCAACCTTCCGTCAAGGTTGAGGCTGTTCTTAAGGACAATGCTCGCCTCAAGGATGAGCTCTCAGCTGTCAAGGCTGCTCTTGCTGAGGAACGAGCTCTCTCGGCCAAACGCCATGAAGATTTGCTTGCACTTCTCTCCACTCTTGCCCCTAGCATCCCTCCTCTGTAAACGAAACCACCCCCTGCTCCCTGATTCTCTAGGCTGTTCTCTTGTTTCCTCTCATCTCAGTTTTTTGGCATTGTAATGTTTTTAATGCAATATCCCTTTATTAATGCTACTTGCAACTTATGCTCTATATTGCTTTTCTTGCATTACTCCTGCTGCTTATGCTTTTTAATGATGCCAAAAGGGGGAATAAGACCAGATATGACCTAGCACCTAGGGGATCCCAGGTATGACCTAGCACCTAGAGGATCCCTATCAGCAGATCCCTATCAGCATTAAACGTTGTTAAGCGCGTTCAAATTTTGTCAATATGGTCACTTGGTTTGTCATCATCAAAAAGGGGGAATTTGTTCATTATATTTAGTTTTGATGATAACAAATCCAAGTGTAAAACTTTGTCCAAGTAATGTTGCTCCGAACACGATCTCCAAATAGGCCTAACTGGTGTTTGTGATCTTTATTGTATTAACTGGTTTGCTACATGTGAGAACAAGTCTTCTAGACAGGTTTTACTTGGTGATTCCATATTAAGTCAAGAACACCATCTCGACAATTGATTGTAAAGCGTGTTCCTGAACTCTAGCAATGCAAAGAACAACCCCAGCAAACAAGGTGGCCTTGGTGTTCACAGCAGCTCTACAAATCTCGGACAAGATGACTGGTTCAAAACAAGAAGTCTTGGGTATATAGGTTTTATTTAATTAGACTCTTGTTAATATGCCAATATTGAAAACATCATTTTAAACACCTCTTGAATCGGTATTTGCGCTAAAGTACTTCAGAACACCAGTTGCGAACAACCCTGCAAACAGGGTGCCTAGGGTGTTTCTGAACTGCAGTGGCCATACCCGATTATTTTTGAAAATTCATTTTGGTTGGCCAAGATCTCCAGAATACTTTCTTTGAATTTCAAAATTGCTATTTTTCTGGAGAGGATAGTTCTTGAAAATATTATGGAGATTTGCGAAAATAGGTTTGGGAGATTTGCCAAATCAAAAGATTCCTATGACTATATTTTCGGATTTGGTAAAAGCTGAAAATCTGTTTAAACCTCTTCACGGCTATGGGAAGACAAGGGTTATCTTTTAAGATAACAAAATCCCTTATATTTTGGGATAAATTCATCATTAGCCATTGGAGAATATATTGTGTTTGCAAATCATTTTCCATACTTAGCTGAGTCTTTGGTTTTTGACCGTTGGACCTTGTGTTTAAAAACCACAGCTTTTCTCTCCCATAGAGAAGCCAAGAAGCAGATAGAAAAAACTCAGACTGAAAAAAGAAGCAACACAGCTTTTTGAAAAATTTGGAAAAAAAATCAGGAAACTCGGTTTTCACATTAAAATTCTTGAGCGTCATTCTGAAAAGCAAAACCGTGACAAGCTGTGTTTGATTTGAGTTTTCAAACCATTGGCATAATAGGATCTTCATTGTACCTTACATCTGCTTAGTGAGAAGCACCCCCTGTAAGGTGTTTGTAACCCTGATCTTGGATCAGAAAAGTGAGTGAGTGTGTCCTAGTCGTGTGGACTTGGACGTGTCTAATCTTGTGAAGGTTGGACGTGGTGTAACCTGTCTTTGGGAAGAAGGTTACGTGGTTGCAAGTTGTAACAAGGTGTGTTACATTTATAACATGTGAAGCCCGTTAGTGAAAGTGGTTAAATCCTACACGAGGTCGGTCGTGGTTTTTCACACCTTAGTTGGGCTAGAGGTGTTTTCCACGTAAAAATTGTGTGTACTTTATTTTTCGCATTTATCTTGGTGATTTTCGCATCTGCAATATTTGAGAACACCCCGTGCAAACAAGCTACCAGGGTGTTTGTCATTTGAGAACAACCTCTGTGAAGGTGTTTGTTATTTGCAACGCGAAAATCAGACACCACAATTCACCCCCCCTTGTGGTTGTATACTCACGAACTCAACAGCATGGAAACACTTTGACCGACTGCACACTTCATTTGCTGCAGAGCCACGTAATGTACGGCTTAGTTTTTGCGCTGTTGGGTTCTCACGATACTTAAATTCAGCAAGACTGTATTCTGTTTGGCTGGCTGTTATGTGTGTGTATAACTTGCCATCGCATCTTTGCATGAAGCTCCCCTACATGTTCTTGACATGTTTCATACCGGGTCCCCACAACTGTAAAAATATGACAGATGTGTATCTACAACCACTTATTGATAAGTTGCAGGCTTTGTGGAATGAAGGGATGGATACATATGATGTTCACAAAAACCAAACATTTAGAATGAAGGCAGCTTTGATGTGGACAATTAATGACTTTCCAACTTATAAAATGTTGTCCGGTTGGAGTACCCATGGGGCGTTGTCATGTCTAGTGTGCCAAGATCGGGTACGTGGGACTTACTTGCGACATGGTCGAAAGATGTCGTGGTTTGATTATCATCGCTGCTTTTTACCCCAATACTATGCATTCAGACGAAATAAGAGTTCGTTTGCTAAGGATCAAGCAGTGCATGGGCAACCTCCGCAGAGAGGACGCCAAATGATGAATTTGAATGGGTACATGAGTTCCCTAAAGTTACGGAACAATTAGAGTATCAAATTCCGAAGTTCACTAAGAACGTTCACAACTGGACCAAACGTAGTATCTTTAGGACCTTCCATACTAGAGACACCAGCTCCTATGGCACAACTTGGACGTGATGCACATAGAAAAAAACTTTTGTGAGAATATAATCAACACAATCATGGATGTGTTAGGTAAAACCAAAGACAATGTGAAAGCTCGATTGAACTTAGCTGAGTTTTGTGCACATGAGGAATTACATCTTCGAACAAGGGAAAATGGTAACGCATACAAACCAAAAGCGAAGTACACGTTATCCTTAGAACAGAGGAGGTCACTGTGTGAGTGGCTACACGGGTTAAGTTTACTAGATTGGTATAGCTCCAATTTTGCTAACATTATGACAAATACAAATTGTAAATTCTAAAAAGTCACGACTATCATGTATTCATGGAGGCGCTCTTTCCTATTACATTTAGTGTATTACCGGTAAACGTGTGGGAGCCTTTAGCAAGCCTTAGTGAATACTTCAGAAACATATGTGCAAGTGTCCTTCGTGAGGATCAACTTATAGAGATGCATCAACAAATTGCCATAATATTATGCAAATTGGAGACGATATTTCCTCCAGGTTTATTGAATGTTATGGAACATCTTCCAGTGCATTTAGCACAAGAAGCTTACCTAGGTGGTCCAGTTTATTACCGATGGATGTACCCCTTTGAAAAGTTCTTTAAGTGGCTCAAACAAAAGGCCAAGAATAAGTCAAAGCCTGAGAGTTCTATGGTGAGGGAGTACCTTATATATGAAATAAAGCCATTTGATTCGCACTATTTTGATGCAACTCTTCCATCAATGAACTCCACAATTGTAAGAAATGAAGTACTGTTTCAAAATGGTCTGCCTACAACATTTACGGTATTCTAAATGAAGGGCGAACCATTAGGTCCATGTCATAAATGTTACCTCACAGAAGCTGAGTACAACACTACTCATCTGCACATACTACTGAATCGTAACGAAGTACAACCGTATCTACAGTAAGTAATCAACACACTTTTAAAAGATTATGGTACTTGTAATGCGAATAACACCCATAATGTGCCCGTAGGTACTTCCGTAATTGGATCTCAAGAGGACATGCTAATATGTCACCTAAAGATATAGACAAGATTATTGAAGTTAAATTTCTAGAATGGCTTAAATAAAACGTTTGTGCTTACATACCCCATCCATGTACTTTACCTTATTTCATTGTTTCCTACATTGGGAAAAAATTAACATGACATCCTAATTACTTAGGAGTTTGCACATGGAACAGGTTTATTCTTCACATGTATTCAATGATGAGAGGCAATCATGGTTACAACAAATGACCGGGGACTAATTAATATTGTGCAGTTATTCACAGGATACAAAGTGCATGGCATAAGATTTCATACTAGAATAAGAAGTATGAATAAGAAGACCTACTCATGTGGTGCTGTAGTGAAAGGGACTTCAGAAGGAGATGGGAGCGGGGTGGATTACTATGGAGTGCTTGAGGAAGTACTCCAACTGGAGTACCTGGGGGAGCCCATAAAACAATGCTTACTATTTCGGTGCGAATGGTACGATCCATTGAATCCTTGGGGCACACGATACTCTAAGTTGAACTGTACATATGAAACTAACACCCAACGCAGATATGGCAAGTATGACCCTTTCGTTATTGGAGATGTTGTGTGTCAAGTGTTTTGCATCCCATATCCACCAGATGTTCCCTGTAAGTCGAACTAGTGGGCTGCTTTGATAAATCAACCCAAACAGTCTCCAAAAATGCAAGGGGATGCCATTAAAGTGAATCCCATTTTCTAAGAAAATGTAATGGCATCAACCTTGCGAATATCAGAAACCTTGCGATAAATGTTGTTTGACGTATCTGGGGCTATGGACGAACTATAAGTTGTTGATGTCGAAGCATTAGAAGAACAACATCCTGAAGATGTGGACAAGTTTGAGGAATGGGAGTGGCATGATGCAGAAACAGATATGAAAAATGATGATGATGAAATGTAGTACCAGTCAAATGGCAATGATGAGGATGATGATGAGGAGGAAGATGACAAAGACGATGGGGATGAAGATGATGAATGTTAAATTGTATCCATTGCAGTCTATTTAGGTTTTCTATCAATGCAGTTGTAATAGTATTCCTCCCATACATTTTATGGGGTTTTCAAATGATCTACCTTAAAAAATTAACTTTGGAAGATTTGTGATGTGTGAAATTGATAAATGTGCAGATGTTTGTTTACTACATCATGAAAATATTGTGTTCATGGATTGGCATTGTTACACTAACTAGTTTTATGTGTCAAAGATGTCAAATAGGGATGTGCAACGTCAGCAGCATAGAAGAGGAGGGGCACGACCTTTGGATGTAGGCAGTCATTCACCTGAGGATCGGTGGGAGGAGCGCACATATGGCTCTTCTATCAGAGCCCCACCCCCACGGGGCAGGTAGTTCGTCCTTCATGCCTACCCCACATTTGGATCCACGTTTGAGCTTCCCCTTTTTGGACCCAAACTAGGTCCCTGCACATAACCAAGATGTAAGTTTGCAAGCATCACATGTTGGGGAAGCCTCAGGGGCGGAAGGGGTGAACCAGGCATTTTGGAACACTTTTGGGCCAATGCTGCCATACAATGCAAACTTAATTATAAGCCTGCTGGGAACCATGCAACAAAGTCAACCATTACTTCAGCCTCATACACAGCTTACTCCACAACCTACTCCACAGCCTCACATACAGCCTTCTCCATAGCCTACTCCACAGCCTCATGTACAGGCTACGTCATAGCAATCAAGAGGGCGTATAGTGCCCCCCATCTGAGCATGAGATGGCTGGTAGAGAGAAGATTCTAACAGAGCTGGAGGGTGACACGTACATGCTCTACTTCTTTTCACTAAATATCAAATGCTAGATGTTGCGTACCAATGTTACTTGTATGTTGTTGTTAAATATAGTATGTGATTATGTTATTCTATTTCAAGTTCAAGCCTCACCAAGGAGTCCCCAAGCATATTGGTGAGATCATTAAGGGGAAGTTCCCAGGAGCTTGGCCAACTTGGAGTGAAGTCCCTATTTGCCGGCGAGACTTTTGATTTGCTGAATTCAAGGTATGTGCTTTTCTAACTAAGTTTCATAGCTTATGATTCTGTTATTTCTGTCAGAATTTAATCATGTACATCAAACAGAATACTTGTTTCATGTATTAAAGTTGTAATCATTTCAAACACTTTCTGCTATACTTCATTATAATTGTTTATGTTGTCAACTTAGTAAGCATCAAATAGTTCTACTTAATTTTATCTGTTAACTACATATGTGGTTGTTTTTGCAGAAATATTATTATTGGCTACCTCACCATGACCGACAAATGCATTGAAATTTTGAAGTTTGAGGGCGAAACAGTTGAAGAACTTGTTTTCCTATGCACGTAAGGCAGGCTAGGTGCCTGATTTTGTGTCCCCGGATAACTGGGTGCAGCTCCAGAAGTCTTGGGAGGGCCCTGATTTTCAGAAGTTGAGCACTAGAATAAGAAAAACTATAGTAGTGATCCTGAGGGTGTGGGTCCATCCTTGCACACATGCAAAGCAATCCCAATAATTGAGTGGCATAGACGACTGGTAATAATTTCAATATTTAAGTACACCTTCTTGTTCAATGCTTTATTAATTGTAACACAACCTACTTGTAATCTGTGCAGTCGGTCTCACTTCAAAGGGAACCAACAGTCGATAAGTTATACAAGGACACGCACACGCGGAGGAAGAAGGACAAGGAGGGCAACTAGGTGTGCAAAAAATCAATGTTGAGATTGGTAAGATCGAATTCAAATTATATCAGGAATTGTTGCCCATTAAAAGATGGGTTCCAATTAACAGATACTCCATCTCAAACTTCTAATGTTTATGTGTGCATATGTAAGAGGAGCAAAGAAAGAGATGGCAGGAGTATAGGTCCTCCCACCCCTGCACTAATGACAGTTCTCAAAGCCCTCTACTTTCTGATCGTGACATTTGGGTTCAAGGAAATCTCACTAGCAAGGGTCGCATGTATGGCTTTGATGCTGAGGGAGTTGTGATGAAGTAGCAGTCTCACCTATCAGTTTCAAGTCGTTCCTCCTTTGTTAACAACTACGACGCATGCGAAACGGCAATGAGGTTGAATGAGAGCGCTGTCAAAGCAACGGAGGAGGCGCGCCAAAAAAAGTTGCAAGATTTTCGCAAACAGGTTGAGGAGGAAGTGAGGGCGAAGGTCATTATGGAAGTGAACAATCAATGGGCTGAGAAGGAAGCTAAAATTCACAATGACCTGGCTCAAGAAAAAGCTGTGAGGCAGCAAGATAATAAGAAGGCTAAGAGCAAGATGAGCAAGCTCTGGAGGTTTTTCAAGAGTTAGCAAGCTAGGTCCTCAATAGCATCGCCAGAGGCGACTCCTTCAGAAGATGATGATGAAGATGAGCCCGACACGACTGACTTGGGTAATTCCTCCCGCGACTAGTTATGTTCATATCATGTTTGTTTGTGGTCCATTATATGTGTGTTTCGATGTGTTTGAGTAATCGAACAATTGTTGTTGTGTTTGTTGATTATGCACATTCAACCTATGTATGTACATTTTAAAAGATTCTAATGCGATTGTACATTAATTTCAGGATTTTATGACGTAATTAATTTCACTTAGTTTGTTTGTGGACGTGTTTGGACATCGCTTAAATTGGAAATGCTACAATCGGAAAAATATGCGGTCTCGGTTCTAACGGAGTTTTTGACAGCAAACGTAATAATTTGTGCGAAAATTAAATTTTCTATCCAAATTTTTGACAGATTAAGCCAAATAGCCAATCAAAAAAATTACCAGACCATAAAATCCATTATTTTCACATTTTTGACAGACAACCTAGTCAATCAAAATTTTCCGGCAAAACCTATTCTGATGGGCCGAAAGTCCGTTAAAAATTTCATCGAATAATTATTGACGGGCTATCAGTCAGTCAAAACGGGCCGTCACAGGAATTCTGACGGAGTGTCAGTCCGTCAAATAATTCCCATCAATATTTTTGACGAGTCAATCAAATTAATGTCCATTTCGATGAATGGTTTTTTGACGGACCTTCTTTCCGTCAAAAATACCGTCAAAAAGGCTGTTTTCCGTCAAAAAAATCAACTTTTTCCTGTCAAAAAGTCCATCAGAAAAAGTCCTCCATTTAATTGTCACTCCCAGTGGTTATACACGAAGTTGCTGTATACTTAACTTTTTTATTGAGTTTTTCTATTATCTCCTCTAAACTATATATTAATTATGTCTAACATTACGTACTATTCATTATTATTTCAATAACATATCTACAAAATGCCTTATTTGAACATGCTCCGCGCAAAGTATGGGCCCAGACTAGTTTTGATTAAAAAATAAATTCAATAGACTAATTTATCCTTATAATTTGTTACAATAGGGAGGACAAAATAGAAGTTATAGTCTACAAAATAAAGCTATACACTACAAATCCCTCTCCCTCTATATATAATATACATGGATAGATGTATTAGGCAGGACTAGTGATACGTGTCTTGCAGCAAGACACTCTTAAGTGTCTTATCTTAACTTAAATTAATATATTTTATGATTTATAATCACCAAATTTTTAATAATTACAACTTATTATAAGTTATAAAGTTTTAATATTCATCGATTATGTTAATAAATACAAATTGATAGGCTAATCAGATCAACCCCGTTCGCAAAAGTATATCATATGTGTGATTTTATAAATGTGAAAGATTATATATGAAATGATGATTTTACACAATTTATAAGTTTTGACATCCTTTCACTATTTAATCATAACATGTTTTTCCAATTTAATATAATAATATACATTTTAACTGAAAACAAGATACTTAAAAAGTGTCTTGTGGCAAGGCACTTATCATTTTGCATTAGGCAGTTCAAAACCATTAAATTAGCCACACTTTACATTAGTTATCAGTTACCGAGTCAAAAGTTTGCTGCATATATATATTGAAGGATTTAAAAGACTTTCTAATAGATAATCTTTATTGGGGAAAAAGAAATAATTATACATGTTATCCAACAATCGTCAGAAGTATAGGTAATATATACGGTGCTTGATTTGAGAGACAATTACAATTGTTTTCATTCTAATTCTATCTTACCTAATAAGATCTGGACATCTCGATTGCATTAAAACAAAATCCAAGCACTCTTTTTTTTTTTTTTTTTAAGGGTCTTGAAACCTCTATTTTATTGGAGTTGAGTCAATGTTAGCCCGATAAGAGATTGGGCTCTCCCGTCACATATCTTCTCTACTTATAAGACTCAAACTAGATCCCTAGGTTGTTTAAGAAAAACTAGTGCCAAACCACTTAAATCAACAGGTGACAGGAATTTATGTTCAGCTTATTAGGGACATGGAAGAAAAAAACAAAGGATATCCTCATCAAAATATTTGACCTTGATATATATCAAACAGAAGCAACAGTTCGCATGCATGAGAACTAACCATGCAACCGACACTTTTTGGCACTGTAAATTACATCTTACAAGATCCTTCCCTATTTGAACATAGTAGAGACAGAGGACAAACGCGAAATACTATTAGTCTAAAGAGTAACATTCATGGCCACGAACAGACCATGCATGCATTGGTGATCCAACGATGGCAAACGCATACACTTAGAGTGACCTTCGTGGGGATCGATCTCAAAGACTTTAATCCACACGTACAGGAATGCATTTGAACTCGACGCTTTCCCAGGTGATGAGCGGTTCGCAACTGAGGCCACCGCAACACCAGTACCTGGGGTCCGGGCCAAACTGTCCGAATTGACCCACGCAGCCCCGTACGCCCTCTCTGGTCGGAGTTTCTTCACCGTCCGACTTTCCAGTGGTTTCTTTTTCAGCTTTTATCTCTCCCATAAGCACGATGGTACTTCCGATTGGCATCCTTGCTAATATTGGGACTGAAATAAATTTCACACAAATATTTATTCAACGTATATGAACATAAATAATTAAATAAAAAGCTACAATCAATTCTTCATTCACTTTGTACGCAATCCATCTTATATCAATCATTGGCCTAAGAATTCAGATAACCAAGTAAAAGTCTTAAAGGTAGGATTTCTATATTTGCTTAATAAAAGAGTTGTGTCACGCATCATTTTTATACAAAGGAGTCTACAATCAATATGACGGTCTTTTTAGAAATAAAAAGGCATAGGAAAAGTATATACATATAAACTCGGACAATGTAATGCACGACAGGCTTCCTTTTGTAAACATGTTGATGTACACTTATATCCCACACACAATACATTATTTTTTTCTTTATACAAACTCAGATAATAAAGATTGGCCCAATATGATTGATAAGATTTATAAAAACTTTAATATCTTATTTTGATATTGAATAAGACAGTGACGACAACAATAACAATAGTAATTGTAGCTATTACGCAACGAAGTTTATTGAGCCAGGACTAAAAAAGATCCCCATTAAGCGGGATGTTAGGAAAGATCCCCATTAAGGATAGGTGCAACTGAGCAAGGAGAAACCTGTAACGGTGAGCAGTAGAAGCCCTAGCAGAGCAAGCTTGAAGTAAGCTGGTGACATTGTTGCCATGATGGGCGCACGTTAAGTAGAGTATGATATTTGCTTTGATGCTGACGGCCAAGCTGATCAAGTCATGAGTTCTATTTATAAGCGCTACTCTCTCAGACTGACGTATGCCCTCTGAATTTCCGTCCAAATTTGGAAAAACGTGATGATAAATTTTTCATAGTGAAATAGTTTTTGAATGTTTTGTCTTAATCTAAATTAGAATATTATGATCTAAAATCATTTATATTTGTAATAATTGTAATTAATTAGTAATTATAAGTATTTATCAATCATGCTAACATGTAAAAATAACACCTTAATTGGGCCAATTCTGTAATTAGTGAAGAAATATTATATGTACAATTTTATAATTGTGAAAACTCATAGATAAAAAAAGTTATTGTATCCAATCCATAAGTGTCAACACTCTTTTACTATTGAATAATATTTTTATTTTTTTGGGCAAAATGATAAGTGTTTTGCTATAAGACACTTCATAGGTGCCTTGTTTTGACTAAAAAATTATACTACGATGTTTTTAAATTGAAAAAAAAATGATACGAACGAATCGTGAAAGCATATTACAACTTATAAATTATACAAAATTATCTTTTTGTCTATAATTTGTTACATGTCTAAAATACACGTATCATATGTACTCACGGATAGTGTTAATGCGATTAGGGTATCATTTAATACTTTGTCGGTATAACCAATGAATATTTAAGGTTAGCAATTCATAATTAAATATAATCATTTAAAAATTTATGGTTTTAAATTATAAAACATGTTAATTTATGATAAGGTAAGATATTTAAAAGTGTCTTACAATAAGACACATATTGCTACCTTTTTTTTTAATGTGTGATAATATGATTTTCAAATCAAGACATCACATTTAAAAAGTCTCTTGTAAATAGACATTAGGAAGGTTCCCAATATGATAATTTCTTATAATATAACATTTTGCTAGCATGTTGTATTAGCAATTTAGCATAAATCCATACAATATATCATTTAAGTTATAAGATTTTCCATAGGTACCATCAATTATCAATTATTAAGTTTGACTATTCATTGGTTACATTTACTAATTGAGAAGATACATGTAATAGGACAAACCCTATGAACGATAGAAATGCCATACGTGATATAAATGTAAAATATGCAAACAATAAGGTGATTTATGACTAGAAACATCCATCCAATATTCAATCTTTTTGTTCTTTGTCGCAATTTAATATACGACACAATAGCTTTTAGGCTAACAACATGACGCTTTTATATGTGTCATGTACTATGATTATTATTTTCGCTTTTTTGGGCATAATGATAAAGATTTTATAACAAGACACAAAAGTAAGTACATTACTGGCCTTTAAACCCACGCTATGCATAGTTTGTTTTAAAATTTAACTAAAATATTTCTAGAAATATTATTTAAATTGGAGAAATAATAATAATAAACGTATCAATAATTTATTTCCATTTTCGTTCATTGAAGTAGTTAAAAAGATACTATTCATTATGATGATTTTAAATTACACATTGTTTAGATTTTTATTTTTAAATAAAATCTTAATAAATGCTTAAGAGGACATTTGTCATGACCGCAACATTCGAACTCACTTTTATATATATATGTGTGTGTGTGTGTGTGTGTGTGTGTGTGTGTGTGTAGATATAAAATTTAAGCCAAGAAATTATCATGTTGTGCGCAATTTTTTTAAAAAAATTAGCGTACTAAATAGTACTGGTAGGATGTTATTTGCCATAATCTTCATGAAATCATTTTATTTTGTACAATTTTCTAAAATTTTAAGAATATATGTAAAATTCTTCTTTCCCGCATGAGAAGCTGGAATTCGTTAGATTGTCATTTGCCTCCGTCCAAAAACTAGCGCCGGCCATTTTAAACTTAACAATTGATAGCCAATTGTAAGTATCAATAATATGGTGAATTCAACTATATAATATATCATATAGATCAATATAATATACTTTATTTGTGTCTTTTTTAATTAACTGACTGACATTAAACGCCAAAAAAAAAAAAAAAAACTTTATGCAGGAGTCACAGGGTAACGCCAGCAAACCCTAATGACCGTGAAATCAAACCAAGCCATGCAAACCCACACAACAACAGCACACCCCGCAATCAGCGGAATGCATTAAATGAACGAGTCAAGGTCTGTTCGTGCTAGTGCTAGTCCCATTGCCAGCGGCCGAACACCAGACGAGCAAATTTAAAGCTGCACCATCCGAAATATAAGCAACAGGGGTTGGCCGGCTAGCCAGTAATAGCACCGAGTATGACATTTAATTTTTTATTTTTACAATTTAATTTATATGAAAACTTCGCATTGTTGCAGATTATGTTAATTCTTCTTAATTTAGGATAGATATTGTCTGTAGTATTGGTACCATTTCTTTAGGATTTGCATGCATAATTCCAAATAGTTGTAAGACTATATTTTGTGTGTAAACAACAAAACATACATATATTTGATTTTTTTTTAAAAAAAAAATCAAACCTCCACCTCTCTCATCCTGTCTCATAGAAAGGAAAAAAAAGAAAAGAAAGTCATCTCTATCTATTGCAGTAAAGGACTACCATCAACTATAATTTTTGGTGGTAAATCAAAGTTTTCTCATGCCTGAATAGCCATTCGGTTTAGAGGAAAATTTATTAGAAATTTTGTATTTTTTTCAATAAATTTCTTCTCCATTGCAGACTCCCTCAAAATTTTGTGCTCAAACTTCTATATCCAAAGTCCTATATTCGGAGTCCTATATTCAAAGTATTAAGTTCGGAGTTGTATATTCAAAGTCTTATAAATGTTTCTTTGATGGTTTGAGGGCCCTTTTATGTCAGTGTACATGCACATATAAAGTATCATGGTGACAAAGTTATATACATTATATGGGCTTTGGTCTATTTCTATCAAAGTCAAATGCGTTGACTTTGGAATGCTTGTTCATAGATTAGATAATTTTTTTGAGCAGTCTACACCTTTTTAATATGCTATAATATTATTTTGATCTTTATGTTTAATATGCTTGCATTAAATATATATGGTTATGATTATGAAATCTCTTCCCAAAGCATGGTGAATCTTACTTGAAAAGAATCTTCATAGAATCCTATGATTGATTTCAGTCAATATCTTTGTAGATATCATGAGATTGGTTAATGATCATCATAGACATATTTTTATGAAGCTCACATGCTATTAATGTTAATCAAAGATTATGTGATGTATTTATGGAATATATCTTTGACATATCACCGAAATATATTGGGGAATTATCTTGACTGACTCTATGAGATTTCTTACATTCAAAGAAGATTGCTCAGGCCAAATCAAATCTCTTAACGATCACATCATTACCTCAAGTAAGAGCTAAGTATAGAAAGTTCAAAGTTGGAGTCAATGTCATTGCAATCTTGACAGCACCAAATTAGGCTACATTGAACACTTGCCAAGTTTGTTCCAACAGTCACAAGAGGATAAATATGCTACATAAAGAAAAGTTGAAGCTAAGCTAGTTGCAAGACACGAGATTGATGTACATTGTGATAAGCTTTAAGTTGTACGTTTGCTCTAATACTCTAATTTTCTCTTGTGGGACTTGAATATTTGAAAGGGGGTTTGTAACAAGTTAGGGAATTTACTTAGATAGCAAAATATTGAGAGACCTAGCATCTAGTGAGTAACTCAGTAAAGACAGTTAGTTACGTGTTGGTTGATTTTGTACTAAGAAAGCCTTGTAGAGTCAAAGGACACAGTTGTGTAACTTTTTAAGTAAATAAGAAGTGGTGAGGCTCAAATCTTGAGGGAAGAAGTGCTTTAGGTAGTGAGTAATCTAGTTTAAAAGGAACAACATCGTAAAAACATCATGCCTTTTGTTCCTCTTTAATTTGAGCATTCGTATTTATGTTCAAAGTCCTTTACACTTAACTTTGGTTAGTAACTTGCAAAGTTGTTCTATATTGACTTTGGCATATCTGATTCAAAGTGCTTGGCAGTTTTTATTTAGTTTTAAATTTATGTCGATTACCCTATTCACCCCCTCTCTAGGGCGATGTATCTTTAACTTTGGGACCTTCAATTGGTATTAGGATAGGTCCATTCACTTTGACATAACCGTCTTGTGAGAAAGATTATGGTTTCCATTGGAATTGTCGAGATTGGTTAAGGACGCTCCTTCGGTAGACCTCCTTTGTTTCGTAGACCTAACTTCGCTCATTGAAAAATCTTATGTAGATTTTCGTTGAAGAACATGAGTGCGATCCTTGGGAATACATTTCTAATGAGACTTCATCCATACTATGAAGAAAGATGACAAAGTCGTTCCATAGTCAAGATTAGAATTAACTTCAAAAAAAACTGAAAGAGTTGCCAAAAATTATAGAGTTTTGAACATTTTATTTTGTGGCTTAGATTTAAATAAATTTAACCTTCTATTTGCATGTGATACAACTAAAGGCATTTGGGACACCTTAGAAACTACTTATGAAGTAACAAGTCATGTTCATAAATCAAATGTCAACCTATACGTCCATCAATACGAACTTTTCAAGATGCTACTTAGAGAATATGTAAAAGACATGCACATATGATTCGTGAAAATGATCAACAATCTAAAGTCTTTGGGAAAAACATACACCAATGAAGAGGTGCTGAGAAAGGTGTTCCAATGTCTTTGAAGAAGCAAGTGGGGACCTAAGGTCACATTAACTGAATAATCTCACAACCAAATGACCCTTAACTTGGAGATCTTGTTAGATAACTTTTAGCCCAAGAAATTCACTTGTAGGAAGAAAATGATGAGCAAACACCAAAGCAAGGAATTGTTCTAAAGTCTACAAATGATGATTTTGAAATACAATGTGAAGAATCAAAAGATGATGAAGATGAATCATTGGTAATGATAAGCAAAGGAGTCAAAAAGATGTTTTAAAGGCATCTGGAATTCAATGGCCTTTGGAAAGGATCAACTTCAAAGGAGAATGAACAAAATCCCAAAGGTAAATTTTCTTCCAAATTGATACTAACTCAAGTGCCTGTTATACTTGTGGACTTGTAGAGCATGTGATTAGTGATTGTTCAATTCTCAATCGAACAAAAATTTTGTCACTCGATTAGATTTTTGCTCTTAAATAATCCCTAAAATTAGTTAATTAGTTTAATTTTGTGTTTGTAAGGTAAAATGAGTCAAAATCCCAAAATGAAAGCCAAGCCTAGCCCAACAAGGGGGGAGAGGACCAAAAGCATGCCACAAATCCAAGGTCATGCCACCAATTCAGCGAGGGCGTCCCTAGAAGGAAAGTTGCAGTGACGCGGACAGAAATTTGGCACGGGTGCCCCGTGCCAGAGGCACGATAGTGCCAAATTCTGTATTTTTGTTTTCTTTTATTTTAGTTAATGAGGTAAGAGAAAAGGGACTAGAATGGAATTTTAGTGCATTCTTTGTTTTTTAGCAGTTTTTGCCTGTAGCTAACTCTTTTCTCTCTTCTCTCTCCACCATGAAGGCAAACACAAAAAGCTTAAGCTTTAGTGAGATTTAATGTTAGATTTCTTGTTTTCACTCCCCATTAATGCTTAATACAACTTTCTCTGTCTTAAATTTCTACAAAGATTTAATTTTTTAAGTATCACCATTACCCCCCAACCATAGGTATGATGCTTGAGGGTTGTGGGAGCTTGGGGTTTGATCCTTAATGGATTGGAAGCCTAAGTCATCCCTCAAAACTCAACATCTTTCTAGTAATCTCTCTTTTTCTTCCTTCTTTTGTTGCAACTATTAGGATAGTTGAGGTAGAGCAACTTAAGAATCCATAGGTATTGAGTCCAATTAAGGCATCAACGGAGGTGATATAGTGCTTATTGTTGACCAAGAAAGCTTGCCATCATTTGGTAATTTCTTTATCACTTTTTCATTGCAATTGTTTTTGATTAGTGTAGTTTAGCTTAAGAGCTTGAATTTTCTTGGGGTGACTTTTGAGGTGAGGTTTGGTTATGTTGATGGGCCATGTCGTGCCTAGTCCGCCATTTCTTGCTTGGTATGTGATTTCTCGATGTTAGAGGGTCATTGGTCGAATTTTCTTACTTGAAGAGTTTAGATAGAGTTATTAGGATAGGATTATTAGATTTGCTTGTTAAGTTTATTTAGCTAAATTAAATTTAAGATCACCCCTAGAGCTGAATCATTAATAAATCGCCCTTCATCCAAGTAAACGACAAAAACCCCGTGCTCATCACCGAAGATTGGTATGAACAAAACAGCACTGTTGCCGGGGATGATGGCATTTGATTTGCTTTTGATTTAGATTTAATGTGTACATAGTTTTAGGTAGAGATCTTTTCGGAAAAAAAATGCAAAATTCAAAAGAAAAGACGAGAATGCATGAGTGCTTAGAATAGATCACCTTGCTGTGCAAGACTAATTCGTGTTGAACAACCTCCACACACTCTTGCAAACCCGACCATAGCTTTTAATCCCGAAGAGATGGAGGAGCAATAAGCCCAAGGCCCTCCCCCACCTCCACCTCTGAATCCAAGAGCTTTAATCAAATCTTCTACCCACTGAGATCAATTAATCTCTCTTGCTTTCAAATCCAGCAACTCGGTGGGGATGTTCAATTCTCTTTCAGTCCTCAATACACGACCATGCTTCCCAAATTTAGCAAGAATGGTGATGCTTACCTATTCCTACGCAAATTTGAGGAAGTATGTTCGATGATGCAATTTCCCAATGTACCACAGGATAATGTTAGGTTGTGCTTCATTCTTTTCGCCTTAAAGGATTTAACAAAGAAATCATTTTGTTGATAGAAATCTTCAGTGATGAACACGGGGTTTTTGTCGTTCATAGGGATGAAGGGCGATTTACTAATGATTCAGCTCTAGGGGTGATCTCAAATTTAATTTAGCTAAATAAACTTAACAAGCAAATCTAATAATCCTATCCTAATAACCCTATCCTAACTCTTCAAGCAAGAAAATACAACCAATGACCTATAAC
The DNA here is from genome assembly GCA_029747015.1 of Carnegiea gigantea. Classification (NCBI taxonomy): domain Eukaryota; kingdom Viridiplantae; phylum Streptophyta; class Magnoliopsida; order Caryophyllales; family Cactaceae; genus Carnegiea; species Carnegiea gigantea. The sequence continues at coordinate 215,060 of JAKOGI010000711.1, forward strand.
ATCTACAAAACACATAGCAAGCAAGAAATGGGGGATTAGACACAACATGGCCCATCAACACAACCAAACTTCACCTCAAAAGTCACCCCAAAAAAATTCAACCTCTAAGCTAAACTACACTAATCAAAACAATTGCAATGAAAAAGTGATAAAGAAATTACCAAATGATGTCAAACCTCCTTGGTCAACAATAAGCACTATCACCTCTATTAATGCCTTGATTGAAGTCAATACCCATGAATTCTTAAGTTGCTGTACCTCAACTATCTAATAGTTGCAATGAAAGAAGGAAGAAAAAGAGAGATTACTAGAAAGATGTTGAGTTTTGAGGGATGGCTTAGGATTCCAATCCATCAAGGATCAAATCTCAACCTCCCAGAACACTCAAGCATCATACCCATGGTTGGGGGGCAGTGATTATACTCAAAAAATTGAATCTTTGCAAACATTTAAGAGAGAAAAAGTTGGATAAAGCATTAATGGGGAGAGAAAACAAGAACACTAGCATTAAATCTCACTAAAGCTTAACCTTTTTGTGTTTGCATTCATGGAGGAGAGAGGAGAGAGGAGAGAGAAAAGAGTTAGCTACAGGCAAAAACTGCTGAAAAACAAAGAATGTCCTAAAATTCCACTCTACCCCACTTTCTCTTACATCATTAACTAAAATAAAGGAAAACAAAAATACAGAATTTGGCACGGCCGTGCCCCCTAGCACGGGGCACCCGTGCCAAATTTCTGTCAGCGCCACTGCAACATTCCTTCTTGGCACGCCTTTGCTGAACTGGTGGCATGACCTTGGATATATGGCATGCTTCTGGACCTCTTCCCCCTTGTTGTGTCGGGCTTGGCCCTTTTTTGGGATTTTCACTCATTTTATCCTACAAACACTAAATTAAACTAATTAACTAATTTTAGAGATTATTTAGGAGCAAAAATCTAATAATGAGTGACAAAATTTTTGTCTGATTGAGAACCACACAAATACCTCTACACTTAAATTTTGCTTGTTCCCGAGTAAAACATAAAGACTTTGCCTTTTTGTAGACAAAACGGTTGCATTTAGCATATGCAACAAGCCCTTTAAACCCCTCGATTCTCTAAGTAGATGAGTGAGACCTTATGAGGGTTTTCAAGTGAAATACCCACAAAAATCATTTCAAAAACAAAGGAAAATCTTTTTGGTTTTTTTTTTTTCAAAACATGAACATATATGCAAGTAATTGAGAAATTAAGTACATGTCTTTGATAACTATGACACCCTAGCAACCAAGTCACCAAGCTTATACCAATAGAATGTACAATCAGAAAACATCTAAGCAAAAGAAGCATTTCGAATCTCAGTTTTTCACCCTATACTCAATATAGAATAATATGTACACCTTGGCGCATGTGCTAATATGTATCAATCCCTATTGATCACATTGCTAACATTGTCATGATCCCTAATTCTTCCCTCATCTGCTGTCATCATGGTGTTTTGTGGATTGATGGCTATTTGAGGTGCACTTTGGTTGTGTTGGCCATGTTATGGATATATGTGGTGAATATTATGATCTATATCATCCAAGTGTGGTGGATTTGATTGCAATGTAATAAGCACTTAGCAACATAGGCATTGTACATATGTCATTTTATGTTTGCATTGTGGTTTTATGTTCGCATTGTTAATATTTTCTTCCCTTCTTCTCAGTGCTTACTTCATCTCAAGGTAATCTCTCTCCCTCTTCTTGCAGATACTCCATCCTTTCTTCTTTTATTCAGTCCTTTTTTTTTTAATTAGAGCACCTTAGTTCCCACGATGAGGACATTATGGAGTTTTGGTGTGGGGGTGAGGTGCCCATTTGTACATATTTTTTTCAAAAATTTTAAAAAATTCAAAAACAAATCTTCTTTTTCTTTTAGGTCTTATGTGCTTACTTAGACAGTTGCGTCCCCATGTGCTAGGTCATTGAGTTATATGTAAATAGGGTTTGCATAACGAGATGTTTAGTTGAGGATATATATTTGATGTTTCATAATAACCTCATCTCATATGCGTGATTTGTGCCGACCTTGTTAATCTTATCATCAATTCTTAAGGTGTTGTTATTAAGTTGGCATGTGAACTCTTTGTTTGTCAAAGTTGTCTTGTAAGTTCTTGAAAAAAAAAAGTCTAAAAGAAAGAAAAAGTGAATAAAAACCTAGGCACCAATGTTGATAGCCACTATCTTTATTTCATATCTTTAATTGGCTTGAATGTTGCTATGTTACTTGATTTCACATATGTTTGGGCGATGAAATAAGTGCTTTGTACAATTGAATAAAAACCCTTTTTAGGGAAGGCCTGGACATTTGTAAGTCAAGCGGGTTTAGGGCGCGTCCGTTATCAGTTTTGAAAAAAGGAAAAAAAGAAAAAAATAGAGCAAAAAAGGCAATTACGGGAACAATTGGGGATTGTGATGATGTTAGTAACGCGATCAATAGGGATTGATACACATTAGTACATGCTCCAAGGTGTACATATTATTGTATATTGAGTACGGGGTAAAAAAATTGAGACTCAAAATGCTTCTTTTGAGCTAGATGTTTTCTAATTGTACATTCTATTGATATAAAGCTTGGTGACTTGGTTGCTAGGGTGTAGTAGTTGTCAAAGTCATGTACATAATTTCCCAATTACTTGCACATATGTTCATGTTTTGAAAAAAACCAAAAAGATTTTCCTTTGTTTTCGAAATGATTTTTATGGGTATTTTACTTGAAAACCCTCACGAGACCTCACTTGTACACTTAGGGAACCGAGGGGTTTAAAGGGCTTGTTGCATATGCTAAATGCAACCATTTCGCCTATGAAAAGGCAAAGCCTTCATGTTTTACTCGACAACAAGCAAAATCTAAGTGTAGGGGTATTTGTTCGGTTCTCAATAGATTTTTGCTCTTAAATAATCTCTAAAATTAGTTAATTAGTTTAATTTTGTGTTTGTAGGGTAAAATGAGTGAAAAGACAAAAAAGAATGCCAAGCCCAGCCCAAACAAGGGAAAGAGGTCCGGAAGCGTGCCACAAATCCGACGTCTTGCCACCAGTTTAGCAAGGGCGTGTCAAGAAGGAATGTTGCAGTGATGCAGACAGAAATTTGGCATGAGTGCCCCGTGCTAGGGGGCACGACCGTGCCAAATTCTGTATTTTTGTTTTCCTTTATTTTAGTTAATGATGTAAGAGAAAAGGGGTTAGAACGAAATTTCAGGGCATTCTTCATTTTTCATCAGTTTTTGCCAGTAGCTAACTGTTTTCTCTCTCCTCTCTCTTCTATGAATGCAGACACAAAAAGCTTAAGCTTTAGTGAGATTTAATGTTAGATTTCTTGTTTTCTCTCCCCATTAATGCTTAATCCAACTTTTTCTCTCTTAAATTTCTACAAAGATTCAATTTTTTGAGTATCACCATTACCCCTCAACCATGGGTATGATGCTTGAGGGTTGTGGGAGGTTGGGGTTTGACCCTTAATGGATTGGAAGCCTAAGCCATCCCTCAAAACTCAACATCATTCGAGTAATTTCTCTTTTTCTCCCTTCTTTCGATGCAGCTATTAGGATAGTTGAGGTAGAGCAAATTAAGCATCCATGGGTATTAAGTTCAATCAAGGCATCAATGGAGGTGATAGTGATTATTGTTGACCAACGAAGCTTGACATCATTTGGTAATTTCTTTATCACTTTTTCATTGCAATTGTTTTGATTAGCGTAGTTTAGCTTAGAGGTTGAATTTTGTTAGGGTGACTTTCGAGGTAAAGTTTGGTTGTGTTGATGGGCCATGTCGTGCCTAGTCCCCCATTTCTTGCTTGCTATTTGTTTTCTTGATGTTAGAGGTCATTGGTTGAATTTTCTTGATTGAAGAGTTAGGATAGGGTTATTAGGATAGGATTATTAGATTTGCTTGTTAAGTTTGTTTAGCTAAATTAAATTTGAGATCACCCCTAGAGCTGAATCATTAGTAAATCGCCCTTCATCCCAGTGAATGACAAAAGCCTCATGCTCATCAATGAAGATTGCTATCAACGATGATCATCAAACACGAAGAAGAAAAATGAGAAGAAGAAGTTCAAATCTAAGAAGGAAAGCAAGAAAGCCTAGGTTGCTCCACGGAATGATAGTAATAGTAGTGAGAGTGAAAGTAAAGAAGAAGAAATGACAAATCTTTATCTTATGGCCAATGGGAACTTGAAGGAGAAGAGGATGAAGAACCAGAAGAGGAAACATTTGAATATTTTCTCACTTTCACAAAAGACTATGTAGCACAAGAATTGTTAAAATGTGTTAGATATGAACGATAGTATTTATCTGAATTCAAAGCCCTTAGAAAGGAAAACAAAATCTTGAAAAGGGAAAAAGATATTTACAAAACTCTTATGAGAGTTCACACACCATGGTCAAGGACCTTGGTATTAAAAACAATGATTTGCAAAACAAGTTTGATGACTCTCATAAATATCTTTTAAAACTTACTAAGTGTCACGAAAATGTAGATAAATTACTTGGATCTTAATGTGTATCTTTTAATAAAGAAGGCCTTAATTTAAATCCAAGTAATAAGAAAATTCTTACAAAAGCTTCTTTATTAATGAGACAATGCTTGAGAAATTTCAAAGCTAGTTAGTCCCTGCAAAGAAACAAAGTAACTCTAGATATAAATATAAAAGTCACATTGTTTCCTAAAGGAGAACAAGAACTTTGGTCGCATTTATCAAAATCACTCTAACGATCATAGAAGTCAGAATCACGTTAGCAATTTTAGATTTCAAAATCATTCCCTTCAAAGATTACATAAGTTTGAGTGCCTAAAGGTTTAATGCCACTAAACATGGTCATTAGACACTTTAGTCCAAACTTTGTCATTAGAGAATGCAAGAAGGTTTGATTTCTATATTTGTGGGTCTGTTTCGAGGCCAAAAACAATATTTTGTACTTAGACAGATAATTAGAGATGCTTCAATTTTCAGTGAAATATACAAAAAGATGTCTAGTAGAGTTACCGTTGGAGACAATAGCCAAGGTAACATAATTGGCATTAGCAAGATTAGTAAGGATCCTCCAAACGTCATTGATAATGGTTTCCTTGTTGATGGTTTGAAGTACAATTAGCTGAATATCTCAGAACTTTGTGATAAAGGTAACTATATTCATTTGATGAGTCCAACTATGCCATTGAGAATGCTCAATCCAAAGACATTATTTTTCATGGTTCTACCCTATATAATGTTTATGCCATAAACTTTGACCATATTTCTTCCATGCATTTTTCTTGCCTAAAGGTTTCTCTTGATGATTTAAAGCTTTGGCTATGTAGACTAGGACATGCTAGCATGCATAACATTTATAAATTAGCCAAGCATGGTTTGATACGAGGTTTACTTCATAAGTATGAGAAACATCATGTTTGTAGCATATGTTAGAGATAAGCGAGTACTTCAAAGTGTTCAAAATTATTACATTTTGACCTTTCAGGACCCCTTCATATTCAAAGCTTGGGTGGTAGCACTAATATGTTAGTGATAGTGGATGATTATTCAAGATTCACATGCGTCTTCTTTTTTAAAACACAAGACAAAGGCTTTCAACCAAGAGGGGGACAAGACATGGGCTGGACCGTTCTAGTAGGCCAGGCTAGTTGCTCCAACTTCACGTGCTAGGCAAGGAATGCAAGCTGAGGGAGGTGAGGGGTGTGCATTCGTCGACTTGGAGCTGTATGAGTTGACTTGTGTCAGTGGGCTAGGCCATCCATTGATTATGCGGGCTGGGCTTCAATATCTTTATTACACTAACATGTGAGAATGGGTTGAGCTTCTTTCCATCACTCTTTTTATCTCTTTTTGTTGGATTAAAATGTGATTGTGGCTTGGGCTACTATTGGGGATGGGTGTTGACTGTCGTAGGTTTGGCCAATAACTTCACATGGATTGAGCCTTCCTGCCTCTTTATTCATTTTACTTACTTTATTGCTAAAGTGAAGGCCCACATGGGTCAAAGCATGGTAACGGCCTAATGAATTAATTCATACAGTTGATTATCTCTTTATGTCCATTATTTTATAAAACTATTATTTTCTACAAAGTCAAACAAAAACCAAATAAAACTAGAAATAATCTCGATTACAAGTAAAAACCATGCAATTTGAAGTACTTCAATTGACACTTTTGGTATCCAAACAAGTAAGCCCACACCAAGATTTTGCTTAACTTCAACTGAAATAAAACAATCGAAAAATCTAGCTAACGTTCCTAAACTCACTTTTATAGTAATCATAGTTGCACTTAGTGTATGCAAGAAGCTCCTTAAACCCCTAAATTCCCCATAGTGGGCAAGTATGGTCTCGTGAGAGTTTGCAGAAAATATATCCACAACATCTTAAAAAAAGAAAAAGAAAAAGAAACGACAAAGAAAATAGAAAATCTTTGTGAATTTTCAAAATATATGTCCAAGGGAAACATTATGCACACTTGATCAACAATATTGCCCTTGGAACCCAAGTATCATCTTATACATAAACACAATGCACATATCAAGACTCTTGGTCTCCATTAATGTCACCAATACTCTAATTTTTCACCTCACAATCCATCGAAATAGTGGATCCATCTTAGTGCTCAGTGTGCAAGCAAACCATCATCTAAGGAGCCAGGTCAACCAAGGTTCGACCCAATCCCAGTTGACTATTTTATTGATTTATTCACATGGGAAACAAGCTTCCCTAGTAGCAATATTATCTTCAAGGGTAGCACCCAGTAGCACATAATTTAAAGGAATACTTATCATTCTCAACTTTAAGACTCTTTTATTTTGATTTTTGATCTTTCTTTTTTTTAGAAAAAGAGAGGAATAGCACAAAAAGATCAGATTTGTTTCTCTTTTTTTTTCTTTTTTAAACATTTTAGAACAGAGCTTCCCCTCCCACACACCAAAATCACATAATGTCCACACTATTGGAAAACAACAGCCTTAAGGGTAGAAATCTAAAAAAAGGAAAAGGAATAGAAAGAAACTACTTAATGTACAACATATACAAAAGAGTGGGAGCAATGTTACCAAGTTAGATACTGAATGTGCCCAAGTTACCTTATCACCCATTAAAACTCACTGGGTGGCTAGTGCAACGTCAACACTCCACCTCAACCTTAAGCTACTGCTTCCTATCAAATTCCATCAAAGCTCTTAGCAACCTATCAAATACATTGGAACAAATATCAGAAAAGTGAATGCAAGAAAAATAAACATATAAGCATGCATCCACACAAGTCAAGGCTCGCTTTAACTTCTCAAACTTATGATCCAATCATTAGCATCATATGTGACCACATATGCCAGGGAGGAAAATCACAATGACCTAGAAATATAACGCTTATTCTAGGGGACCCCACATTTCTTGAATCATCACCTAGGTCCTCAACTCCTATAATCTCAATATGCATAAAGGTATGGTCAAAATTGCTAGCAATAACCTTATGACCAGGAAAGCCTAAAAGAGGCGACACACAAGGTTGGGGTGGAATGGTCTAAAGGCAACAGGACATGGACTAGTTCAGTAAACCTAAGAGAAGTGGTATCCACTAACTCCAAGTTAAAAGTTCTTACATCGACCTTATGCTCTAGAAATGGCTCTGCAAGGGAAATATCTTCTGACTCCAAAATATTGTCATGCTCATTTATATCAAACACGCCCGCGTAGCACTCATTCCACTTATTAATAGAAGTACTAACATCACTCTTGGATTTTCTCAAACTCGTAAAGCTGAGCAAAAGGAATAAGTGGGTTAGATTTAATAAATACCATGTTGATGATGTCTCTAGTGCTTCTAGTCTTGAATGCAATGTCTGATACTGAAGATATAGGGATGTCGATCTTTTCCCTAAGGTTGATCTAAGGTGTATCAATTTGAAGCTTAAACCTAAGGGTAATAGTATAGTCAAAATCATCATCAAGACTAACCTCAGGTGTAAGAGATCCTGAAATGAAGTTAGGCTTATGCACATTGTCATACTCCGTTATTGGATTAAAACATTGAAGTATGTTCACCTTCATAGTCTTAAACACTTTTTTTATCATATCATTCATTATCTTTTCGAGATTAGAACAATGAGAATCATTAATGTGATATGAACAACTATGAATATCATGATTAAAATATTTACAATAATCACATTAAGTAGGAGCATAATCAAGAACAGAATGATATGGTTGAGCATGTGGGTCCCTAAACTGATAATGTGAATAGTTTTCCCCTTGGAGTTCTACTAGGAAGTCTATTAAGAATTTTGACAGAGCACTTCCTTTATAGTCTTTTAAGCATGGAATTTTAAGTCATACTCAGATAATAATATACCCCATCTAGAACACCGTAGAGGGTTGATCATACGAGGAGATACGTTTGTGAATCTACTTTTGCCGATACCTTAATATGGGGGTGAGGCATAATGGAAGTGCTAGTCCAGGTTTTGGAGGTTACGAGATTGGTGGATTGCTTAGGGATTTTCTTATTTTGTCAAAAGCTTCATAATGCGATGCCCCCGATTTGGTTTGAATACTCTTTCGTAGTTTCTGCAGAATAGGATAAGTCATGGATAATTTGGAGATGAATCAATTTATGTATTATACATAACGTAGAAAACCTCTTATCTTTCGCTCTTAGGTGGTGACATTTCTGTGAATTATCTTAATATAGAAGGACCCCCTATATTCCTTATGAGTTAACCACATACCTAATTAGTTTTTTGGATGTACTTTGAAGATGTGTTTTGTGGGTTCAGGTGCAAGTTGTACTTCCTTAGCCTTCTCAAATAGTTTCTTTAGTCCAGGGGCATGCCTGTTTCATGTTTTAGACTTGATAGTCCCATCATCCACATAGACGTCCATGTCCTTATGCATTATGTAATGGATGAGAGTTTGTATAGTTCTTTCCAGCATTGATGAGATCAGATGGCATAGCATTATAAAAATAATTATCCTATTATGTGATGAATATGATTTTCTCTTGCTCTTATATGGTCATGTTGGCTTGGTTGCATCCCATACACCTATTAATAAAGGATAAAATTTAATGCCTTGTTGTGTTGTCTACTAGAAGATCCATGTGTGGTGAAAGAAAGTTATCCTTGGGGCTGGCATTTAGGTCTTTAAAGTTAATAGACATTCTACCCCTCCCATCTATCTTGGGTACTGGAACAATGTTAATGACCCATTTAGGGTAGTTAGGGACCATAAGGAATCTCATATCTAATTGTTTATTGTACCTTTTCTTTTAACTTAATAGCCAATTTTAGTTTCGTTCTTCTTGATTTTTGTTTGATTGGCTTAGTACCAGGGTCTAAAGACATTTCATGCTCAAAAATTACTCTGTCTATTCCAGACACGTCTTTATAAGACAATGTGAGAACATGTCTACATTCAGTTAACAATTGAGTGAATTATTGCACTTCTTGATTTCATGATTTTCCAACTTTTAGTTCTTTTGGTTCCTCATTTGTTCCTGCATTTGTCGTTATTGTTTCTTTAGGAGTTGGAGTTTTGTGTGCTTATTCTTAAATTGCTCTAATTAACTCTTTAAGAAAATTATCTTTATTAGTAGCACAAACAAAGAAGCGCACACATTCATACTTGGAAAGATTTATATTATTGATAGTAAAAGCAAGTACAATAGTGGGGTCCTGAGTTATAGCACACTTAGGGGCCTTTTTAGGGAAATCAGGGAAAGAAAGGGACCGATCTTCTGACTCAGCAAAAAATTTAAACTTAATTGTAGTATGAAAAGAAAAGTTGGCTAGTGGCTTAGGTTCTTCTCTAATGGTGAGCTTTATTTCCTCTTGATCATCCAATGTAGTCCAAGTGATATGGTAATATCGCCCTTTTGCATTGTCCACTATTAGCTCAGTGGGGTTAATCCCTTGAGTGATGATGGCTAAAAGTATTATGTTCCTTCTGGCTTGATATTCTCCAATGTAAAAAGTTAGCCTAGTTCAATGTTGGTCTCGTCGGGTAGCCAATATGTTATGGACTCTTCTTTAAGAGGTCTAGCCTCTTCCCTTAGGTAGGTGTAATTAAGAAATATTTTAAAACTAGTGTAGTTTCCCCTAGATAGGGCAGGTCTTATTGTTCAAAAAGCCATTACAAGAGCTAGCCTCACTTCACGAAGGTATTGTTCATTTAGAGTTAGGGCATAAGACATGAAGATGTAATCTTGTACTCCTTTACTAGTGTTGGGGAAACTCAACGATGAACCCAAATTCAAGCAGAAGCAAATTAACCAATTCCCCACTTGTGTTGAAAAATGGCAATCAACTAACACCAAAAGTATTGAACCAGCTAAGAATCAAAAACAACAAATGATAAGAAGACTCAAGAATTTACGTGGAAAACCCCGATGTGGGGAAAAACCACAGGACCGTTAACAAGCGGTACCAAAACTTCACTAATTAACAAAGAACTAAGTGGGTACAGCCAAAGTTTATCTCTAGATCAACTAGAGGCAATACAATCATCAAGGAAAGTCCTTGGCAACTCAATCTCCACAAACATCACTCAAAAAAAGGGTAAATAATATAAAACGTATCTGAGAATTCTGGGCAGAATTTACCAACTTCGAGAGCTCAAAACGACAATCGCACCGTTAGATTTGAAGAGGAGAGTGTCAGGAACAACATACTAAAATTTGAGACCGATCGGAGGTCATTTGGTCATCGATCGGATCCAAAACGTGAACTGCTGTACTGTTGTATTTCTTCCTTTCCCTTTGTTTTGCCTCTCTATATTCTACCCTAATTTTCTGCTACTGCCGCTAGAAAAATAACACCTATATATGCTCATTCTTGAAGCTTCTAAGAGAAGCTAAACTATAAGAGACAATTTGGACCTTTCTAGACAAAATAATAGGACCCACAAATGACTCATACATCCACATAATAATGTGGGTAAACAAAAAACATTAGACCCAAAAATATTATTGAGCCTCTTCCTCCATGTAGGAGGGAACACCCAACAAATCTCCCCCTCACTCCTATATGGGGGGTTCCATCAAACCCGCTTTCAAATGACAAGCAGCAAGCTTGCCCTTGGGTAGAGTCTTAGTCAACATGTCTAATCCATTTTGATTGGTGTGCACCTTCTCCATTTGCAACAATTTCTCTTCCATCACTTCTCGAATCAAATGATACCTTCTTCGTATGTGTTTGGTTTGGGAATGATAGGCAGCATTCTTGACAAGGTGGATGGCACTTTGACAATCACAATGAAGTGCATACTTCTCTTGGTTCAAACCAAGCTCTTCGAGGAAATTCTTCATCCATAACAACTCCTTACCAGCTTCAACTGCTGCAATGTACTCAGCCTCGGTAGTTGACAACGCAACACACTTTTGTAGTCTTGATTGCCAAGACACAGCAGCCCCTACAAAAGTCATCAAATAACCAGAGGTAGACTTACTAGAATCAACATCACCTGACATATCTGAATCTGTGTACCCATCTAACACAGGTTGTTCAGGTCCAAAACACAAACAAACTCTAGAAGTGCCACTGAGATACCGTAGTATCCACTTTACTGCTGCCGAATGCTCCCTACCAGGGTTAGACATGAACCTGCTAATGACCCCAATTGCATGTGCAATGTCTGGCCTTGTACAGACCATGGCATACATCAAACTTCCTACGGCTAAAGCATAGGGAACCTTCTTCATCTCATCTTTGTCTTCCTTACTTGTAGGGCACTGACTAGAACTCAATTTCATATGGTCTGCAAGTGGAGAACTCACGGGTTTAGCCTTGTCCATGTTAAACTTCTGAAGCATCTTCTCGATGTACCTCTCTTGTGACAGCCAAAGTTTCTTATTCTTTCCGTCACGTGAGATGTGCATGCCTAAAATTTGTTTCGTAGGGCCAAGATCCTTCATAGCAAAGGATTTACTCAAGGCATCCTTTAGATTAGCAATTCTCTTGGTGTTAGAGCCAACAATCAACATATCATCAACATATAGGAGGAGAATCAGAAAGTCACCCTCAGGATAGTTCTTCACAAACACACAATGATCAGCATGTGTATTGTGGAATTTATGCTCGGTCATAAAAGGCTCAAATTTCTTGTACCACTAATGAGGTGCTTGTTTCAAACCATACGAGCACTTTTTCAGCTTGCACACAAGTTTCTCCTTGCCCTTAATCTGGAAGCTTTCTGGTTGATCCATGTAAATATCCTCCTCTAAGTCACCATAGAGAAATGCCGTCTTCACATTAAGTTGCTCAATCTCCAAATCCAAACTCGCAGCTATTGAAGACATCTTCACAACCGGAGAGAATATCTCATCATAGTCAATACCCTTCTTCTGACTGAAACCCTTCACCACCAATCTTGCCTTGTAGTGTGGTGGTAAGCCATCTTCTCCAGATTTCAGTCTGAACACCCACTTATTCTTGAGTGCTCTCTTACCTTTAGGCAGTTCCACTAGGCCATAGGTGTGGTTCTTATGTAAGGATCCCATCTCATCTTGCATGGTGTTGTACCATTTCTTGCTATGAACATGTGATATAGCTTCCTCATAAGTGTCTGGTTCTCCCCCATCTGTCAATAACACAAACTCACTAGGAGGATATCTTAAGGAAGATTGTCTCTGTCTGATGGATCTCCTCAAACTATAGTTCTATAGGAATAGCATGCTGTTGTACTGTATCAACATCACCATCTCCATCACCATCTTCAGAATCATCATTATCATCATCATGGTCATCATTAGCATCATCATGATGGACGTCAACACCCTACACATCTCCCCCTTGAGCTGGAGGAGGTGAATCTGGAAAAACTGAAGTTTGGTGTATTCTAGTGACAGAAAAAGACTCAGTTTGACCTGACTTGTCAAAGTCTGCAATTGTTTGGTCTTCAAAGGACACAACATCTCTGCTTCTGATCACCTTACTGTCAATAGGATCCCACAATCTGTAACCAAACTCATCCTCAGAATACCCTAAGAAAATACACTGCTTTGTCTTCTTATCAAGCTTGGACCTCTCATCTCTGGGAATGTGAACAAAGGCTCTGCATCCAAAAACTCTCAGGTACTTGTAAGACACATTTTTCCCAGTCCAAGCTCTCTATGGAACATCACCACCAAGTGGGACTGAGGGAGAAAGGTTTATCAAGTACATTGCTGTGAACATTGCCTCTATCCAAAAGGACTTTGGCAGCTTTGCATGAGAGAGCATACATCTAACTCTTTCTTCTATTGTTCTATTCATTCTCTCTACAACCCCATTCAACTGAGGTGTTTTTGGGACTGTTTTCTCAATGCCCTGGGCCTTGCAGTAATTTTCAAATAGCCCCCTGTACTCACCACCATTGTCTGATCTGACACACTTGAGCTTCTTACTAGTTTCACGTTCAACTCTGACTTGAAATTCTTGAAATTTCTGGAGTAACTTATCTTTGCTTTTTAACACAAAAACCCACACTTTTCGAGAGTAATCATCAACAAAGGTCACAAAATATTGTGCACCACTATGTGATCTAACATCCATAGAGCAAACATCAGTATGAATAAGATCAAGCACATTCTTTCTCCTAGAAGGTGGACGTGTGTGAAATGCAACACGATGTTGTTTTCCAGCTAAACAATCAACATATGATTTCATGTTCATAGCTGTAACATCGGGGAGGAGGTTCTTCTTAGCAAGTATCTACATACCTTTTGTACTCATGTGACCAAGCCTCTGGTGCCATAAATGAATGGATAAATCATCAATTATGTTAGCCTCTCCTGTGCACATTCTAGCTTGCATCACATACAAAAAAGTCTGTTTTTTAGCTCGGGCCGCAATCAAGCTTCGCTTGATGAGCTTCCATTTTCCACCACCAGATTGACTAGTGAAGCCTTCATCGTCGAGCACACCAGTAGAAATCAAATTTAATATGATGTTAGGAACATGTCTAACATCTCTTAACACCAACTTGCAACCTATGGAAGTCTCCAGTGTGACTGAACCCATACCAATAATCTTGGATAAACCATCATTTTCTATCATCACATGACCAAAATCGCCACTAGTGTAGGATGAGAAGTACTCTTGGCGTGAGGTAACATGATATGAGGCACCCGAACCAATCACCCAAGTGCAACCATCACTAGCAAGGTTCAAAGAGCCTTGGTCACCAATAAAGAATACATCATCACTGGTAGCAAGTGCAGTAGTACCCGTTTCCTCTATTTGGTGCCCGAAATTATCATTCTTCTCTTGCCTTTCCTGAGATTTATCCCGTTTCTTTTTCCTACAAAACTTCTGAATATGACCCGGCTTCTTGCAGTAATGGCAAATGATTTTGCCTCTGGATTTTGATTTCGATCTCCCCCTGGACTTATCTCTATTTTGTGAAGAATCCCTATTTTTGTTTCTGCCTCTACTAGAATCCTGAACCACATTCGCTTTTGCCTGACTGGAGAAACCCATTTCCTTCCTTCTTATTTCTTTATTCAGTAGAGCGGATGTGACCCCATCCATGGTCAATTTACCTTCAGGTGCTAAATTGCTAAGAGAGACAACAAGAGTATCCCAACTTTCAGGTAGTGAGCTGAGTAATAACAAAGCCTGCAACTCATCATCGAGAGTCATTTTTGTTGCAGATAATTGGTTAATCAACCCTTAAAAATCATTTAAATGAACTACCATACTCCCACCATCTTTATACTCTAACTTCACAAGCTTCCTCATCAAAGAGGCTTTACTCATGGCATTTTTCCGCTCATACATATCAGCTAGCTTTTTCCACAAAGCATAAGCATTTGTCTCATTAGCAATATGTTGTAGGACACTCAAATCCACAAATTGTCTAATAGTAGCAACGGCCTTACAGTTCAATATTTCCCATTCCTTTTGGATGACACCTGTTGGGACATTCTCATTTAAAATGGGTTCATACAAATCCTTCACATAAAGTATGTCTTCCATACGGGTCTTCCAAGTACTATAATTGGTGGCATTTAAAATAACCATGCCCCTCATACTAATCTATCATCCATTTTAATAACACAGAAAATCACCACAACAAGCTAACCCGACTCTGATACCACTTTGTTGGGGAAACTCAACGATGAACCCAAATTCAAGCAGAAGCAAATTAACCAATTCCCCTCTTGTGTTGTAAAATGGCAATCAACTAACACCAAAAGTATTGAAACAGCCAAGAATCAAAAACAACTAATGATAAGAAGACTCAAGAGTTTACGTGGAAAACCCTGATGTGGGGAAAAACCACAGGACCGTTAACAAACGATACCAAAACTTCCACTAATCAACAAAGAACTAAGTGAGTACAGCCAAAGTTCATCTCTAGATCAACTAGAGGCAATACAATCATCAAGAAAAGTCCTTGGCAACTCAATCTCCACAAACATCACTCAAAAAAAGGGTAAATAATATAAAATGTATCTGAGAATTCTGGGCAGAATTTACCAACTTCGAGAGCTCAAAACGACAATCGCACCGTTGGATTTGAAGAGGAGAGTGTCACGAACAACATACTAAATTTTGAGACCGATCGGAGGTCGTTTGGTTATCGATCGGATCTAAACATGAACTGCTGTACTGCTATATTTCTTCCTCTCCCTCTGTTTTGCCTCTCTATATTCTACCCTAATTTTCTACTACTGCCACCAGAAAAATAACACCTATATATGCTCATTCTTGAACCTTCCAAGAGAAATGCTCATTCTTGAACCTTCCAAGAGAAACTAAACCATAAGAGACAATTTGGGCCTTTTTAGACAAAATAATAGGACCCACAAATGACTCATACATCCACATAATAATGTGGGTAAACAAAAAACATTAGACCCAAAAATATTATTGAGCCTCTTCCTCCATGTAGGAGGGAACACCCAACAACTAGTAATATGTTTTGTTACTTTCTCTTTTTAGATTTCAAGATCGAGCTCTTTTGGAGTTGGTTTGTCGTTTCCTAACCCAAATGGATGACCAAAGTTGTTAAGCTTTGGGCCTTAGATTTGCAGTTTACCACTTCTCTTAATTAGAAAGCCATGAAAATAGCCTATTTTTTGCCTCATTGCAGTGACTTTTAGGTTTGAGTATAGATCAAAATCAAAGGAAGCAAGATTTTTTGAGTCAACGATAGCACATTTGTCAGAAGTCAAACTCTATATTTCTAAGTATTTCTTCTTATGTTCTACCTCTAAAGTCGAGGCTTTATTTTTAATGGTGGCTATGATGTGATTTGCATTAATAGCTACTATAGCCCATTTGATTCCCATTCTTATCTTTTGGTGTGGGCCGAAAAGCACCACTTTTAAGTCATAAAGCCAAGGTCGTCCTAGTATCAGACGGAAGGTGATGGGGGTATCAATTACTTGGAAGGTCAACTTTTGTTCAATTTCTGCCACTACTACGTTAAGGGCCGTAGATCCTATAATGGCACAAAGTGTGCTACCAAAGCCTCTAAGCCCGTGGGGTAGAGGTTGCCATGTTTTCTTTTGCTATGCTAACTTTTAGCCATCTTCAGTGCATATATGTTAATTGATGATCCGTTATCTACTAGTCATAAGTATGTACTTGTGTCCATAAGACATAATTAAGCAGAGAGCTTCGTTATGATTAACTCCTTTAGGTAGGAGGTTAATATTATCAAAAGTTATAGTGGTCATCGATCTTAAAGAACCCCACTACCTCTTTAAGTGTAAATTCAAATGGAATTCGCATTTTGGCTAAGACACTTAGAAGTGCTTGGCCTGTTCAAAAGAGGGTGTAAGAAATTGACATAGTATACGGTCAACATCTGGCTTTTTAGCATACCTATGACTAGATCCTCTATTTCCTTTTTCTTAGTATTAGAGGGAACCTATTGTGGGTTTTCTTATATAATGATGGAGACCATCATGAACGGCCCAAAGACCATCAAGCCCAGCCCAAGGAAGACCCAATCAAGCTTCAAGAAGTCAAAGACGTGGCAAAACTCTATAGAAAAGTTTTATTCCTTCCGGAAGAATTAGTGCCCGATTCGTCCCTGCGGAAGGTAATTTCTGTGGTAACTTTTGGACAAGCTCAAGTAGACCCACAACTTGAGAGCCCATATGCTTTGGAATCTTAAGATTTCAGCTTTAAAGTAAGCCCAAGTTTGTTTAATTTGGACGTCATTTGATTGGGCAAAATATCACTCAAAGGTACATTATTCTGATCCAGTCCAGTATGAGATAGGTGCATTGTTTGGGCCATAAAGTTTAAACCACTTATCCAAATTGAGCAAATGAGCCCATTCTGGAAAATAGACTTCTAGGGCTTTCTAGCAAGCCCAAGAACGCGTGTTTTGGCCGGTATTCTGGAAGATATACTCTGTTGAATTTGAGGCAGCTGCAAGGATTAATTCTGGGAAAGTGAAGAGTCTTTGTGTGGCTGATATTGTGCACGTTTTGGAGGCTTCTAGATGGAGATAATCAGCTGATAGAAATCCTAGAATATTTCTTGTAACCTCCCCCACCCCTTTTATGATGAGTCTTTTCATTTTACTTAGTCTTTTCATTGGCTAGTTTTAATTGTTAGGAGTTGTTGAGTCTTTTGGTTGTCTTTTACTGAGCTTATAAAAGAGGAGGGGCGTGTGATGCTTGTCATTCAGATTGTATGAGATTTCCAAAAGCAATACAAGTACTTTGAGTGTGTTTCTCAAAAGTGCATCTAAAATTCCTAGTTCTATATCTTGAATTGTGGCAAATTCAAGTGGTGTTCTAGGTTCTCTATCTTCTCCATTGGAGTGATTCCTCGGTTAAGACAAGAGAATTAGCCCAGATCAAGTCATTGAGTGGCTCCGTGAAGGATTATCTCAATTACAAGGTCTTGTTCTATCCTTTTCTTGTGTGGTGAAGATCTTCTTCCATCTCATCCATCTTTCATTTCTCTTTTCACTTTGGTTTGTTTTGAGTTTGAGTTTGATTTGGATCACTTTTCACACACACATACAATTGGTATCAGAGCCAAGGTTTTTAAGTGACCCACATCACACCCAAATACATCCCAAAAGTCAAAATATAAAAACACCCCTGCAACAGCTTCACCCACAAACCCGAACCTACGCACGGTCGCCCGTGCCAAGGAGCACGACCGTGCCTCCTTCAAAATCTGCATTTCACAAGTCGAAGCAAAGCACGGCCACCTCGTGCCTCACTGCACGCCCGTGCCACCTTCCCCAGTAGCATTTTCTTCCCCCAAAGCACTTCAACATGTCTACTAATTCTACAAGAAGCGATCAAGCAAGAGTAGAGGAGTTGGAAGCCCAGGTTACATATCTCCGGACACAACTTGGCCAACTCTTAGAGGAGAAAAGAAGGTGGGTTCATAGCCCCACACCTTCTCACCCTCATGAACCGGTGGTCGAATCTGAAGAGGAAGTCCTTCACTCCCGTGCCAATTCAAGTGATGAGGAAGCCCCATGGAGACGAAAGCAAGGAGGCAATATTGGTGGTGTCCGAATTGACATCCCCGAATTTGAAGGTCAACTTGACTCGGATTTGTTCCTCGATTGGTTGCATACCATTGAGCGAATCTTTGAGTACGAGGACATCCCGGAGGACAAGAAGGTAAAACTTGTAGCCCTTAAACTCAGAAAATATGCTTCAATTTGGTGGGCTAATCTTGGAGCTAAAAGAGCAAGGAATGGAAAGGGAAAAATCAGAACTTGGGCCAAAATGAAAGAAAAGCTTAAGGCCAAGTTTCTTCCCTCTCACTATGTGCAAGACAATTATCTCAAGCTCCATCGACTCAAGCAAGGATCTAAGAGTGTGGAAGAATACACTCGGGAGTTTGAACAACTCCTACTCAAATGTGATTTGAAAGAAGACGACTCACAAACCTTGGTAAGATACTTGACCGGTCTTGATGAGTCCATTGCTCATGTAATTGAGTTGCAACCCTATTCATCCCTAGATGGCTTGAGTTCTCTAGCCTATAAGGTAGAGCAACAAAAGAAATCTAAGGGAAAGAGCATCTTGTCCAAACCTCTTTCTCGTCCCCACTCCACACAAAGACCTCCCTACTACCCTCCTAGACCTCAAAACCCTCCACAAGCCAAAAACACCACTCCAACCCCTCCTAAGCCCTCCACATAAGAGCCCAAATCCAAGGACAAGGTTCGATGTTTTCATCGCCAAGGAATGGGACACTATGCCTCAGAGTGTCCAAACAAAAGGATTGTTTCCTTAGCAGAATATCAAGAAGCATGTGAAGAACATGCATATGAAGAAGAAGAAGGAGAACATTTTGAAGAAGGAAGCTTGGAAGAAGTTGAAGAAGGCCCCGATGAAGGAGAATTGCTAGTCATCCGCCGGGCATTGAGTGGATTTGCCACTCAAGAAGACATGGAGCAAAGAGAAGCTATATTCCACACAAGGTGTACCGTGGGAAACAAGGTATGCTCCCTCATTATTGATGGTGGAAGTTGTGCCAATGTTGCTTCCAAGACTATGGTTGATAAGCTCAAGCTGCAAGTCTCTCCTCGCCCCAATCCCTACACCATTCAATGGTTGAACCAAGGCAAGGGTTTGCAAATCACTCACCGATGTCTTGTTTCTTTTTCAATTGGGAAAAATTATAAGGATGAGATATGGTGTGACATTGTCCCTATGGATGCTTGTCATATTTTGTTGGGTAGACCGTGGCTATTTGATAGAAGTGTCATCCATGATGGCCGGATGAACACTTATTCTTTCCAAAAAGACCATAAAAAGATTACCCTTACTCCTCTCAAAATTCCCTCCACCACTAGACCCAAAGACAATCCTCACTTGGATGTCTTTCTCACCACTCTCATCAAATCCGAGCACCATGAATTTGAGTCTTTCAAAGACTTGATTCTTCTACAAGAGGAACCTAAACCACCATCTCCCACACATCCACTACTTACCCCTCTCCTTCAAACCTACCATCATGTCTTTCCACAAGAGATCCCACATGGCCTTCCCCCTCCTAGATCCATCCAACACAAGATAGACCTCATTCCCGGTTCCGTTCTTCCCAACAAGCCGGCCTACCGGATGTCTCCTAGTGAAACTCAAGAAATCCAAAGACAAGTAGATGACCTCTTGTCCAAGGGTTTAATTCGGGAGAGTTTGAGTCCATGTGCCGTGCCCGCCCTCCTTGTTCCTAAAAAGGATGGTAGCATGCGCATGTGTGTGGATAGCCGGGCTATTAACAAAATCACTATCAAGTACCAGTATCCTATTCCAAGATTGGAAGATCTACTTGATGAACTCCATGGAGCTGCTATCTTTTCCAAGATTGATTTATGAAGTGGCTACTATCAAATCCGGATCTTTGAAGGTGATGAATGGAAAACCGCCTTTAAGACTAAAGGAGGTTTGTATGAGTGGCTTGTGATGCCATTTGGGCTTACTAATGCCCCTAGCACTTTCATAAGGCTTATGAACCAAGTTCTAAAGCCCCTCATTGGCATTTGTGTTGTTGTCTACTTTGATGATATTTTGGTCTATAGCAAGACCAAAGAAGAGCATGCCCAACACTTGCAACAAGTTTTGGAGATCCTTTCTCAAGAGCAACTCTATGGCAATATGGAGAAATGTTATTTCTTCACCCCTCAAGTGGTATTCTTGGGTTTCATTGTGTCCGCCCAAGGTCTTCAAGTTGATGATAGCAAGATCAAGGCTATCCAAGAATGGCCTACTCCTACATCTATCACTCAAGTAAGGAGTTTCCATGCCTAGCATCATTCTACTGGAGATTCATCCAAAATTTCAGCACCATTGTGGCTCCTATGACTGAGGTAATTAAAGGTAAAGAATTTTCTTGGAACGAGCAAGCACAACAAGCCTTTGAAGAGATCAAGAAGAAACTCACTAGTGCTCCCGTCCTAGCCTTGCCCTATTTTGCCAAAGTTTTTGAAGTTGAATGTAATGCATCTGGGGTAGGAATTGGAGCTGTCCTATCTTAAGAGAAGAGACCCATTGCCTTCTTTAGTGAGAAGCTCAACGATGCCAAGAAGAAGTACTCCACCTACGACAAGGAGTTTTATGCTATCATTAGAGCATTGGAGCATTGGCGTCATTATCTTGTTGGGGGAGAATTCATTCTCCATTCTGATCATGAGGCTCTCAAGTACATTCAAGGACAACACAAACTCAGCCCTAGACATGCTAAATGGGTAGAGTATCTTCAGTCCTTCCATTTCACCATCCAACATAAGGCGGGGACTCTCAACAAAGGAACCGATGCACTCTCTCGTAGGTACTTGTTACTCTCCACTTTGAGTACGAAAGTACTTGGTTTTGAGATTGTGAAAGACTTGTACTCCAAAGATGATGATTTCAAGGATATTTTTGAGAAGTGTTCTAAGCACCCCCATGGGTTGTTTCACTTAGAAGATGGGTTCCTATTTAAAGGCTCACGCCTTTGCATTCCTCAATGCGGATTTAGAGAGCTCCTTATCCAAGAGCTATATGGAGGAGCCCTAGCCGGCCATTTCGGTGTAGAGAAGACAAGAGCAATGTTGAAGGAACACTACTATTGGCCAAAGCTGTCAAGAGATGTAGAGCATTTCATCAAAAGATGTTCTACTTGTCAAATGGCTGAGAGCCATGTGTTGCCCCAAGGCTTGTACTCCCCTCTTCCTATTCCTCAAGCCCCTTGGGAAGATATTAGTTTGGACTTCATTACGGGTTTGCCTAAAACCCAAAGGAACAAGGATTCCATTATAGTTGTTGTGGACCGATTTTCCAAGATGGTGCATTTCATCCCTTGCCACACTACTAATGAGGCTACTCAAGTGGCTAACTTGTACTTCAAGGAAATTGTGAGACTACATGGCATTCCTAAGAGTATGGTATCCGATCGTGACCCTAAGTTCCTTAGTCACTTTTGGCTCACTTTGTGGCGTAAATTGGGTACTCAACTCAAGTTTAGCACAACATGTCATTCCCAAACCGATGGACAAACTGAAGTCACTAATAGGACTTTGGGTACTTTACTACGAGTCCTTGTGAAGAAGCATTTGAAGAATTGGGATGAGTTGTTGCCCCATGCCGAGTTTGCATTCAATCGAGTGCCTAGCAAGTCCACCCAACTCTTTCCTTTTCAAGTTGTCTATGGCTATAATCCCAGGAGTCCGTTAGATATTATTCCTATTCCCACTCCTACAAAACTTAGTTGGGAAGCCGAGAAACGAGCCAAGGAAATTCAAGAACTTCATGCTCGCGTTCGTGACAACATAGCCAAGGCTAATGAGAGAGCCATGCAAAGTGCCAACAAGCACCGGAAAGAGGTACATTTTCAGCCTGGAGACTTGGTTTGGATTCACCTGCGAAAGGAACGTTTTCCTTCTAAAAGAAAATCTAAGTTGATGGCTCGATCCGATGGGCCCTTTGAGATCCTTGAGAAGGTTGGACCTAATGCTTACAAGGTTGATCTTCCCGGAGATTATGGAGTTTTAGCTACATTCAATGTCTCCGACCTTAGCCCCTATTTTATTGATGAGCCCCTTCCTAGTTTGAGGGCAAACTTTCACTCACCCGGGGGGAATGATGGAGACCATCATAAACGGCCCAAAGACCATCAAGCCCAGCCCAAGGAAGACCCAATCAAGCTTCAAGAAATCAAAGACGTGGCAAAACTCTGTAGAAAAGTTTTATTCCTTCCGGAAGAATTAGTGCCCGATTCGTCCCTGCGGAAGGTAATTTCTGTGGCAACTTTTGGATAAGCTCAAGTAGACCCACAACTTGAGAGCCCATATGCTTTGGAAGCTTAAGATTTCAGCTTTAAAGTAAGCCCAAGTTTGTTTAATTTGGACGTCATTTGATTGGGTAAAATATCACTCAAAAGTACATTATTCTGATCCAGTCCAGTTTGAGATAGGTGCATTGTTTGGGCCATAACTTTTAAACCGCTTATCCAAATTGCACAAATGAGCCCATTCTGGAGAATAGACGTCCAGGGCTTTCTAGCAAGCCCAAGAACACGTGTTTTGGCCAGGTATTCTGGAAGATATACTCTGTTGAAATTGAGGCAACTGCAAGGATTAATTCTAGGAAAGTGAAGAGTCTTCGGTTACATGTGTTTGTGTGGCTGATATTGTGCACGTTTTGGAGGCTTCTAGATGGAGATAATCAGCTGATAGAAATCCTAGAATATTCCTTGTAACCTCCCCCACCCCTTTTATGATGAGTCTTTTCATTTTACTTAGTCTTTTCATTGGCTAGTTTTAATTGTTAGGAGTTGTTGAGTCTTTTAGTTGTCTTTTGCTGAGCTTATAAAAGAGGAGGGGCGTGTGATGCTTGTCATTCAGATTGTATGAGATTTCCAAAAGCAATACAAGTACTTTGAGTGTGTTTCTCAAAAGTGCATCTAAAATTCCTAGTTCTATATCTTGAATTGTGGCAAATTCAAGTGGTGTTCTAGGTTCTCTATCTTCTCCATTGGAGTGATTCCTCGGTTAAGACAAGAGAATTAGCCCCAGATCAAGTCATTGAGTGGCTCCGTGAAGGATTATCTCAATTACAAGGTCTTGTTCTATCCTTTTCTTGTGTGGTGAAGATCTTCTTCCATCTCATCCATCTTTCATTTCTCTTTTTACTTTGGTTTGTTTTGAGTTTGAGTTTGATTTGGATCACTTTCCACGCACACATACATCATATAGGCTTAGGTGCCTTAATTATTTTCCTTGATCGGGTAAAGTGCTCTATGTCTTCCTAAATGGGATTAACCACTTGACTTGAATAGCTTCCATAGGGATAATTGGATCAAGCCAAACATCTTTATGGTCACACCAAATTCATTGGCCTCGTGAGTGATGGGATCAACTACAACAAAGTTTATTTCTTTGGTAGTGATGTCTAGGATATTACTAAGTGGATTAGGTTGATTATTACATTTAAGAACCAGTGTGGTTATGTTGTCAATATTTTCTTGGATTGCATTCTTAAGGGTCTAACAATTATCAGTTGAATGCTCTCGACCACAAAGATGGTGGCGGTAAGCATTTTGTCCTAACATTTAGGTCTTTTGTCTTCAACAAGGTCGGAATTGGCACGATGTGCTTTATGTTGCCTTGACTTTCTAATCTTCTAAAGCCATACGATGGCTTCATGCAATAGGAGTATAAAATCCTCTTAGATCAGGGAGGTTGAGATGTTTCCACTACATGGATGTCATTTTCAATATTCAAGAATGTTGTAATCTTTTTGCCTTTATTACATTAGCCTTTCTTACCAGCGTAATTGGGCTTTAGGTTATGTTGCATGTCATCTTCTATCAACATGCCAACTTCACGTAGTTGTATAAAAGACTCCAAGAAGTTGGAATTTTATTTGTTAGCGGTAAGAAGGTCATAAATTTTTATGGTCATGTGGACTTTATTCTTTTTTTGGGGCGGGGAGGAAGACTAAAAGCATGCCTATTCCATACCTTTTTCTATTTGAAGCAGCATCGAACTAAATTTCCAAGCTTCACTATTAATCAAGGGGAGATTGACGTTGGAGAAATCATTAGTTTTCCTCTTGGTGTTCTGCAAGGAAGTCTGCTAAGAATTCTGATGTTTATAGTATTTTTAAACATGGAATTTGAAGCCATATTCGGATATTAATACTTTTGTGAGTCTAGTTTCGTCAATACCTTAGCACAGTGTTTAAGTAAGCATTGATTAGTTTCTTCGTCACCTAAAGTAGTGTTAGGCACATTTTTTCTACTATTGAGTGTCAAGTTTCATAATTATGGACTTTCTTAATTAATCAGTATAGTGCATTTTTCCCCCTCATCTTCTTGGTATAACGTCGCTGCCGTTGGAATGTCCGTGGTGGTGAGGTATAATGGCAGGGCTAGTCTAGGCTGTAGAGGTTACAGGAGTAGTGGATTGGTTAGGGAATAATTTTATTTTGTAAAAAGCTTCCTGATACAATGCATCTCATTTGGTTTGAATACTCTTTCCTAGTTTTCGGAGGATATGATAGGTCATGGACAATTTAGAGGTGTAATCGATTTATGTATTCTACACGACGTAGTAAACCTCTTATCCCTTTCTCACTCTAAGGGAGTGGCATTTATGTGATTACCTTAATCTTAAGGGGGCATACCTGTATGCCTTATGCGTTAACCACATACATGATGAGTTTTTCGGATATGACTCTGAAGGTGTATTTTCTGAGTTCAAGTGCATATTGGACTTCCTTAGCCTTTTCAAACAATTTGGGTGGGGACATGCCCATTTCATGCTTTAAACATAACAATCCATTATCCATAGGGACCTCCACCTCTATATGGATCATGCAATGGAGCAGAGTTTGTGCTCTTCTTTCTGGTATTAGGAAGATCGGATGGCCATAACATTGTAATAATAATTACCCCATTGTGTGATGAATGTGATTTTTTCTTAATCCTATATTGTTATGTTGGCTTGGTTGTATCCCGCACACCCATCCATAAAGGCTAAAATTAAATGCCTTGTGTTGTCCACTAGATTATCTATGTAGGATGAAGGGAAGTTATGACCTCCTATCTTTCTTGCATACTCAAACAATGTTAACGACAAATTTAGGGCAGCTAGAGACCCTAAGGAATCCCATATCTAAATGTTTTATTGTATCTTTTTTTTTTTTTAAAACATAAGAGCCAATGCTAGTTTCATTCTTCTTAATTTTTGTTTGACTGGCTTAATGCTAGGTGATAAAGGGATTTTGTGCTCAACAATTTCCTTGTCTATTCTGGACATGCCCTTATAGGACCACGCAAGAACATCTTTAAATTTTGTTAGCAATTAAGTGAATTGTCACACTTCTTAATTTAATGATTTTCCAAGTTTTACTTCTTCTGGTTCCTCATTTGTTCCCACATTTGTCGTTATTATTTCTTGAAGCATTAGAGTTTCATATGCTTATACTTCAATTGTTTTAATTTGCTCTTTAGGAAATGCATCTTAATTATTAGTGTAAATAAAGAGGTGTACACATTCATTCTTTGAAAGATTAATATTATTAATGGTAGAAGCAAGTCCATCAGTGGGGTCCTAAGTGATAACACCCTCACAGACCTTTTCAAGGAAATCAGGAAAAGAGGGAGACTGTTCTTCTGACTCAATAGAAAATTTAAACTTAATCCTAGTGTGAAAAGAGAACTTGGCTTGAGGATTAGGTTCTTATTCGATGGTGAGCTCTATTTCCTTTTGACCCTCGGATGTAGTTGAAGTGATGAGACAGTATCTCCCTTTAGCATTGTCCAGTATTAGCTTGATGGGGTCAAACCCTTTGGTGGTCATGGCCAAAACCAGTATGCTCCTTGTGGCTTCATATTCTCTAGTCCAAAAAGTTAACATAGTCCAAAAAGCTAATATATTATGGACTGTTCTTTAAGAAGTGTAGCCTCTTCCTTTATCAAGACACAATTGAGAAATATTTCAAAATTGGCATAATTTCCTAGGATAGAAATGTCTTGTGGTTTAGGACGCCATTGTAAGAGTTAGGCTCCCTTCATTAAGGTATTCTTAATTTAGAGTTAGGGAATAAGGCAGGAAGGCGTTATTATGTATTCCTTTATTAGCAAGATTCTTTGCTACATTCTCTTGTTGGATTTCAAAGATGGAATTCCTTTGGAGTTGGTTCGTCGTACCCCAATAGATGGCTAGTTGGTTCTTCGTAGCCTAACCCAAATAAATGACTAAACATTTCAGGTTTTGGGTCTTCAATTTGAGGTTTAACATTGTTCTTGAGTAGAGGCTATGAAAATAGCCTATTTTTTGCCTATGGCATTGACTTTTAGGTTCGAGTATGGATAAAATCAAAGGAAGCAAGATTTTTTAAGTTACTAATAGCACAGTTGTCAGAAGTAAAACCGTATATTTCTAAGTCTTTCTGGAGACTTTCTTTTTAATGGGGGTTATGATGTGATTTGCACTAATAGTCAACATAGCTAATTTAATTACCATTCCAACCTGTTTACGTAAGGCAGTAGACACCATTTTAAGTCATGGAGACAAGGTCATCCTAGTTTTGGATAGAAGGTGGTGGGGATATCAATTACTTGGAAGGCCACCTTTTGTTCAGTTCTTGCCACGACTATGTTAAGGGCTATAGCTCCTGCAATGGCACAACGTGTGCTATCAAACCCTCTAAGGCCATGTGTAGAGGTAGCCATGACTTCTTTTGTTAAGCTGACTTTTAGCCATTTTCAGTGGACATGTGTTAATTGATGACCTGTTATCTACTAGGGTCATAGGTATGTACTTGTGCGTACAAGACATAATTAATTAGAAATCCTTACTATGATTAACTCCTTTAGGTCGGAGGTCAATATGATCAAGAGTTATAGTGGTCAGGGATCTTTCAGTGGTAAAAAAATCCCACTAGCCCTTTGGGTGTAAGTTCAAATAGAATTGGCATTTTGGATAAGACATTTGGAAGCACTTGCCTATGGTCAAAAGGGGATGTGAGAAATTATCATATTATAAGATCATGATTTGGCTTTTTAACATGCTCAGTAGGGGATGCTCTATTTTCCTTTTGTTCATAAAAGCAAGGACCTATTGTGGGTTTTATTGTGTAAGCTAAGGTGCCTTGAATATTTCCCTTAATTACTAGAGTGTTATATGTCTTGTTAAATGGGATCAACCATTGCCTTGAGCTGTTTCCCTAGGGATAATTGGATAAACCCAAACGCACTCTACATGGTCACACCAAATTCATTGACCTCACTAATGATGGGATCAACTAGGCCAAAGTACATTTCTTCGGCATGAAGTTTAGGATATAGTAAGCAGATTAGGTTGATTATTAGGTTTAGGGACTGGTATGGTTATGTTGTTAATCTCTTGGATTGCACTCTTAAGGGCCTAATAATTATCAGTTGAATGATCTTGTTTCAGTACTTTTAGTTTTCTCCGAGGGTGACGTGGGAAGAAAGCGGGCTTATGTGATGGCATGAACTGGACATCTGATGATCCGTTCCATGAGCACTGAACCTGCAAAAAGGGTAACCCCGGGGGCAGATCTGGGGATGCCTCTCTAATGATCAAGTCCGCATGGGGTTTCAAGAAAAGTCAAAGCAGAGAATAAGGTATTTTAATACTATGGGAGAATTTACTAAAAGGTGATCCCCTTTACGGAGGTGGGTAGGGGGTATTTATAGTCCTTGTAGCCAGGGGTAAAATAGTAAGTCCAATAAGGTAGTTTCCCTAGTGGGCTGCTGGGTGGTTGCCTATGTTGGGCCTCTAGATAGGGATTCCCGGATCCACGAACGATTGAAGATAGTTGCCCTAGCTTGGCCTATAGGCCCATATGCGGGGCCCACCTTGAATCCTCATATTTTTCGGATCATTTAGCCCTTCACATTCTACCTGTATGCTCAGCCGGACGGGTAATCAGCCAGAACGTGGAATAAGTTCGTGCCAAAGGGATTATCTGCAGAACTTGGATCTGGTGGCACCTGGGTTTCGATCTTAGTGCTGAGTGTTCCTGAGGTGACCTAGTTCCCGAGGTGCGGCTGTTGTATGGGGAGACTCCCAATTTTGGGTATACAAAATGGGGCTTGCTTGAGGGCGCTGCCTAATCCTTTTGCTTTGGTTTCCATTTTAGTGAAGGTTTCTTCATCATGGTATTTCCTTATTTTCTCAGCACTGAGGAGATGGCTATTGTAATAGCCCAGCCCTAAAATTATTTAATTATTTTTATTTATTTAATTACCTCATGTTCATAATTTTTTTCTCATATTTATTTATCGCATTTATTCACCCGGTGGAAAAATTTTATTTGGGCCCTCACTTGGCAGTTCGGATTTTATTTGTTTATTTAATTGATTAACGAAAACTTTGGAAGAATTGATAGTAGGCCATAACAAGTTTAATCTAAGTAATTTATTTTGTTTCCGTAACATTACAAAAATTTAATTTTGCATTTCGTAAAAACGTTATCGTTACGAAGCGTTTTATGCCCGAACCCAACTTATTTCGGCCGTTTTGAAACCCAACAAGTTTGCTTATTAATCTAACTAATTATGATGGTTAAACTTAACCATGATTAGCTCAAAAAGTGACTTTACTAGATAAAAACTCAGCCGAGAGAGAGTTAGATTAGTCAATAAAGCACAACTCAATTCAAAGCTTCACTTTCTCTCTCCTCTCTCTCTTCCCTCACAGCAGCAGCAGGCCA
This sequence comes from Carnegiea gigantea, assembly GCA_029747015.1. Lineage (NCBI taxonomy): Eukaryota > Viridiplantae > Streptophyta > Magnoliopsida > Caryophyllales > Cactaceae > Carnegiea > Carnegiea gigantea. Next base: position 244,204 of record JAKOGI010000711.1, read on the forward strand.
GCAAATTCAAGGTGTTTTTCGGCTAGTTTTTTTGCCAGCCCTAGTGGTCTCCGAACCCCCCCCCCCAATATCATAATACCTCTAGCTATCATCTTCCATCATCAAATCCACTAAACCTCATCTCCATCGCTACTTATTTTCAATCAAAGTGAGTAATCTTGAAACTTGATTTTGCTAGTTTTGCTTTTTATTTTAGTTTTGATTTTTGTTTTGATGTTTGTGATCTTTGGTCATGTTGTTTTGATAAGAAATAAAAGCTATTTTTGTGTTGATCATGGTGGAGTTGAGGTTGAATCATAGTAGGATTAGGGTTATTTCTTAATCATGCAAGCTTGATGTTAAAATGATCGATTTTGATAGTTTTATCTTTGATTTGGTCATCTTCTAACTTATTGGTATTTTTAATCATATTTTTGGTGATTTCAAATGAGTTGGAGTGAGTCTAAGTTGGCCATAAACTAGGGTTTTGACAAGTAAAGTATGGTTTGGATTAAACTAGCTTTAAGCTTGGTTTATGTGTGTATTAGACTAAAAATGATCTCCATTGGATATGATTATGAAGTGAATTTGAGTGTGATGATTTTATATGCTGTTGGGATGGACCAAATATTGTTTACATGCCTTTAAGAAATGGTTTAAGTTGAGGATTTGTGTAAAAAAAGAGAGGAAAAAGCCGAAACAGTGAGGGATGGAAATGTCAGGAAAACAGGACAGACTTTACGATTAAACTGGTAATGATCGGCCCATTGGAAAATTATGATTTTTGGTGGGTAGATAGTTCATTGTGTTAGATTTCAAATGCCTTTTGAATCGCCTTAATCCGATGTCCGTGGAAAAGGTTATAGTCATTTTACCAACACTGCACAGAATAGATCAAAACTAACATGCTTGTATTCTAGCGTCATTTTCGGAATCCTATTATGAGAATTGAGCTTGGTGTTCTAAACAAAAGATTTTTGGGACTTCCTAAGCTTTCTATATTGGGGTTTTGAGTCTCAATCAGAGGTTAGATGATTAAGTTATGAGTTATTCTTTCTAAGCCTCTGTTATACTTTTACTTTTCTTTTACTAAATTATTAGCTATGAAATAAATAATTTTGCTAACCGTATGTTCCTACAACGATAATTTTGTATAGAATCAGGGCCTAATCTATCATTCCTTTCACTTTCGTGCATAATATTATTCAGTGACCTTACATTTAAAAATTTCAGGTACGTTCATTGTCTGTATCTTTAGAAATCAGCACGTATTTATCAAAATTATAATATTTTGATAAGTACATCAATGAATCAGTTTAATCAGTGATTTATCACATAATTAGTGATCCCATCAGCTATCAGTTATAGGGAATAGCCCTTCAGCTACCCGCACGACTTCAGGCCAGGTCCCGATCGGCTTGGCAGGTGCACACCTATCTTCAGACCGTAATAGTTACCAGGGGTTCACAATCAGATAATAATTAACAATGCAGTTTCATATTGATCTCATTCCCTGTGTTTAATTAAAAATGAATTGCAATACGGATCCAACCAGTTTTTTTCCTTGAATGTTTAACAATGCAGGAATGCATGTACTGAGCTTCGACTCACAGTTCGAAATATTTTCATGTTTTGTTTTAGGAAAGTTTAGTGAATCACCCTCAGGCGGGTGATACCGCTGAAGATGACAAGTAAGCCGGAAAGTCTATATGAAATAGTGATGTATTATCATTGAGATGTTATAACACCGTATTGTGATATATTTTAGTGTTGAGACTGTATATTTTATCAGAATTCTATATTTTGGTGCAATCTTCGAGAGGTTTGAATGGTTTTGATATTAGAATAATTTCTATAATTATCTAAATGATTTGATGGCTTGTGATGGTGTGAATGCCTTTGATAGTAAATATTTGTTATTATGGTTAAGTTCATCACGTACAAGCAAAGCCTTGTCCTTGTTGGATGGCGGTAATGCCTAACCATTTGGGTTATCATTTTTAATTGGAGAAACTAATGAAAGAAATACAAATAGTGATTTACTTACATTTGGGGCGTTACAGCTATCCATGTTCTGGAGACTTTCCATTGGGGCCTAAGAAGGGCCGCTCACCCACCTCGGCCGCTCCCAGAAGATTATCGTGAGCTATGTCCAGACTTCGTCCTCTTTGATGCCGATGAGGCCGCCCGTGACGTCCACATTCCAGAAATGGTTCAGGCTATCTTCTACGCTATAATAGTTAACAAGGCCCTAGAATTGGGCATTCTAAGCAGGGTACTAGCCAAGGACCGCCCTCATAGGGCTGCGGTGGTTTATTTTTGGTGCCTGACTGTAGCTCAACAGGAATAGTCTCTTGTGAGCTTGCCGCCCTAGACCAGTCAATCCAGGAGCGGGGCCGGGGCTTGTGAGTGCCAGGAAGAAGGCCCTAGGTCAAATGATGCCCCACCTCTTTCCAGTGAGGATGATGAAGAACAACCATAGTGTGAGACCCGCATTTTTATCGTACTTGCTTATCAAATATTATGCTTGTTGGGTTGGAAAATTTTATTTTATTATCCGCCAACCTACAAATACCATATCGCCTAAGTTATTGACCTATTCGACTTTAGATTCCATAAATGAATTTTCTAAAGTTGTGTAACAAGACAAGCCTTTGATTCCTTGAACTCCAACAAAAGCAATTCCTAAATACGATCAGATTGTTGAACCCTGGTAATAGTTCTGTAATTTACTAAATCGATCCTTAATATAATCAAAGGGCCAGTAAGATGACCAACGATTATATTTAGGACTTTGGTTTAAGATTAGAGGCCTGGGTATTCGATTATTAATACAATAGGTTGAAGTTTTGCGGTAGATTTGAGTCAAAAAAAAAAAAAGGAAAGGGGTTGAAATTAAAACCACATGCCTGAACCCCCCCGCGCCTCCTTCTTCTTCCTCGCGTGGCCCGACCCCTTCCCCCCTTCTCTCTCTGTCGTTCTTCTGCTTCCTCACTGCACGCCTGCCATCTCCTCTTTGTCCTCGCTGCTATGCCATGCCTGACCGGACCCAAGCGACGCCACCGGTGCCGGCGTCTCCCCCCCTGCCCGTGGTCGAACCATCTCGGCGCAGAACCGGCCAACACCCGGTAAATTGGTGCATGCAAGGTGAACTCGAACCTGTTCTTCTTCTATAAATTCAATTCTCATCTAAAATTCATCTAAATCATGCTTGATTTCTCAAAAATTACAAGTTAGGGTTTTGGGTTTGGGAGTGGTCGAGCCTTGCGCAAAGAGCAGAGGGGATACTGAGCTTTGGGAGTTCGAAATTAGCTTCAATCCAGTCAGTTTGCACGCCTATAGCTTGAATTCGAGGTGGGTGAACCTTTAATCCCTCCTATTTTAAAGATTTCGAATGATAGTTATATGAATCAGTTTACCGAATTGGTAGATTGGATTGTTATTGTATTAATTCGATTATATGTGTGGACATGCAAATGAATTAAACATTGCCATGCTAGGGCAGAACCAATATATTCTTGAAAGGTTGTTAGATGCTTTAAAATGGAGTTTTCGATGAATCTAGCTTACATTATTGCTAATCATAGCATTTAAGTTAGAAACGAAGTTGTTTTTATGATTTAGCAACCCTATTACGTTTATACGAAGCTTTCAAGTTAGAATCAAAGTCGTTTTATGATTAGGCAACCTTGTTATGTTTATAAGGAGTCTTTTAGTTAAAGACAAAGTCGCTTTACGATTTAGTAAACGTATTACGTTTATAAGAAACTTTTAAGTTTAAAGTGAAGTCGTTCTACAAGTTAATAAACGTATTACGTTTCTACGAAGCTTTTAAGTCAATAATGGAGTCGTTTTACAAACTAGCAAACGTTTTACGTCTATAGGAAGTTCTTTAGTTAAAAACGAGGTCATTTTGCAAGTTAGCCGTAATACGTTTATATGAAGCTTTGAAGTTAGGAACGAAATCGTTTTAAGACTTAACAAGCTTATTATGTTTTAAGAAGCTTTGAAGTTGCAAAGGAAGTCGGTTTATGTGTTAATAGACTTATAACGTTTATGAGAAGCCTTAAGCTTCGAACTTAGTTTGAATTAAGCATTAACTAAACACGTTATGTTTCAAACGAGTTGCGATTTACGATTTAGCATACATATTACATTTCAAGGAGGCTTTTAGCTAAAAAGCGAAGTCGTTTTATGAGTTAGCAATCGTTTTACGTTATTAAGAAGTTTTTGAGTTGAAAACGAGATCGTTTTACGATTTAGCAACCCTATTATATTTATACGAAGCATTTAAGTTGGAATTAAGTCATTTTATGATTTAATAAACCCTTCTATGTTTGTAAGAAGTTTTTAAGTTACTTACGAAATCGATTTACGTGTTAACAGATCTTATTTTCTTTATAAGAAGCTTATAAGTTCAGGACGAAGTCGTTTTACAAACTAACATACGTATTACGTTATTAAGAAGCTTTTAAGTTGAAAACGAAATCGTTTTACGGTTTAGTAAACTTATTGCGTTTATACGAAGTATTCGAGTTAGAAAATAAGTCGTTTTACGATTTGGTAAACGTGTTACCTTTATAAGAACCTTTAAGTTTAAAGTAAAGTCGTTTTAAGTATTAACCAACTTATTGCCCTTATAAGAAGCTTTTAAGTCTAAAAGGAGATCGTTTTACGAGTTAATTAACGTATTACGTTTATACGAAGCTTCTAAATTAGAAACGAAGTCGTTTTACGAATTCATAAACGTATTTTACAAAGTTAGTTTACACGTTAGCAAATTTAATTCGATTATGAAAAAGCTTTTAAACCATTCACGAAATCGATTTATGAGATTAGTAAACTTGGCTTGTATCATGTTCATCGCTTGTGTTTGAAGGATTACAATGAGCATTAAAAGGGCAACTGAAGGTGATTATTTACGAATCCTAGCTTTCAAGTGCACGCTAGTAACTACCAAGTTTTGAATCGTGAGTTAGTACACTCACCATGTTTCTAAGAGGCCTTTCTTGTTATTTGCCTAAAGCTAAAGTCGTAAGGAAATTATGTTTTCATGTTTTAAGTTCATAAAACTTGTATATGAATACGTATAAGTATGTTTGTCTACGAAGTATGTATGTATATTATGTTTTTATGTTTTAAGTTCATAAAACCTATATATGAATACGTATAAGCATGTTTATCTACTAAGTATGTATGTATCTGAATTTCATAAGTTCCTAAGACGTATATATGAACCAATGTGAGTATGTATGTGAACGTATGGTCATGCTTATGTCTATGTGTACGTAGAGGAGCTACTCTAGAAACTTTAAGCTTAAGTCTGAGACCCAGGGATGGTGGCTTAGTTCCCGCCTGGTATCACATATGTTACGTATGATAGATTCAGGGATGGTGGTTTGATTCCCGCCTGAAGTCTAAGTATGAAATTACGTCTCAGCATAGTATGATGTCTGTCCGGATAGGCGTGTGTTGCCGCTCGAGTTTGGCCGACTCAGGATGGCAGTAACAAAGTACCTCTAAGAGTATAGTCTCCTCATTTACGTGATTATGTTACTATGTATGATTTTCGGTAAGTGAAACTTATGCGTAAAACCCCTTTTATGTTATGTTTCCGGGTTTACGTAACTTTATTATGTTAAGTCAACGCATTATGGTTTCTTCTAAAGATTAAGCCTTTTGGTATGATTATTCCTTTACTCGATTTATGGTTCAAATATGATGTATTATGCGAAGGCTCTTCAACTGAAATGAATTACGAAAGGCTTGCATAAGTTAATATGTATTTTAAGTATGTTTTGGGAGAGAGGGTTTACTCACTGAGCGGTGGTTGCTCATCCTCATTACTTTTCCCCTTTTTCCCCAGATCTACAGGTATGTGACTGATGCGTGGAGTACAACAAGGATGGACTTGCTTGATTTGATTGTGACGTAATTATGTAATTATTTAACTTCTTGTAAAGTTTATGAAAAATAGAAAGCTCTCTGTACTCCGGGCGTGTGACCCGTAGAGTTGTGGACTCTGGCGTATAGGCGTTGAGATGTTGGTGTTATATAGTACCATTATGTATTGCAGGGTTATTATGTAAGGCTTTAAGCCTGGGAAATGGTCAGTTTTTAGGGGAAACTCTGGCCGTTTTGCCCCAGAAATTAAGAAAATTCTAGCATTTCTAGCCCTAGGGTTAAACTCAAGGCCCAATTAGGTTATAGTGGCTTAAGTTTTAAACTTTGAGTCTCTCTTATGTTATGTTTCAAATAGGTTTAAGCAAGCTGCCTTAACAGTCTTTCCCTAGGGGAAGGCTGTGGCGTGCAACACGACCCACCTGAGGTTGGGGGTGTTACACATAGGCTTTTGTTCGTGCCTTATCTTTTAGTCACTTGTTCATCTATCTTTCTTTCTATTTCTCTTTTTCTTTTTGTTTTACTATGTAATCAACCGCTTTGGTAATGAGAAGTTGTTCCTTTGTTCAATGGTTTTGCCTATCTGTTGATATTCTCATGTACCTGTTAACCGTAGGTTCGAGCCATAGCTTGCCGGTTTAGCGCCATTTTTTAAGGTGACTGACTGTTAGACCACACTATAAAACTGTTAGCCCATTAGGGGAAAAGGTATAGCGAATGGCTCTAAGGTCGTGCCGTAATCCTTTAGCGCTCTTGGGGCTAAAGGTGTGGCGCTCGGCCCCTAGGCCGTGCTATAGCGCCCTCAGCCCCTTTGGAGCTAGAGGTGCAGTGATTGGTCCCTAGGTCGCACTGCAATTCCATTAGACCCTTTAAGGCTGAGGTAGAGCGACTAGCCCCGAGGTCATGCTGTAAAACCCTTGGGAGCTAAAGGTGTAGTGATCGGCCTTTAGGTCGTGATGTAGGTCCTTTAGCCCGTTAAGAGCTAAAGATGTAGTGACCGTCCGTGCTGTAGGACCCCTAGCCCCTTGGGGGTTATTGGCGTAGCGACGGGCCCTCAAGCTGTGCTGTAGGACCCTTTGCCCCTGGGGGGTAGAGGTGTAGTGACCGACCCCTAGGCCGTGCTATAAGACCCTTATCCCCTTTAAGGCTTAGGTATAGCAACTGGCCCCAAGGATGTGCTATAAGACCTCAGCTCCTTTGGGGCTGACAGTGTATCGACCGGCCCTTAGGCCGTGCTATAGGTCCCTTAAGTCCTTGGGAGCCAAAGTTATAGCGACCTCTAGCCTCGTAGGGGCTATGGGTGGGGGGGCTGGCCCTCAGGCCGTGCTATGAGAGTTCTAATTTCCTTCAGGGTTAAAGAAGTGCTTAAGTGCCATGTGTCACGGGCCGGGTGGAACCCTAGCTCTGTCAACACCTTGGAGGGTGTGTCACCTCTTCCTCTCCCCTCTCGCTTCTATTTAAGAGGACTTAGGGTTTGGTGGGAGTCTATTCTGAATTTGCTTTCACCTATTTCTAAAGAGAGAAGTGGTTTCTTTTAGAGAGAGAAGGTCCTACTTCCTTCCCTTGTCTTTAGAGTTTACTATTTGAACCTTCAGCTTCCTTCCTTCATATCTTCAATGTGGTTACTCATCTTCAACCGCCTCCTCTTCGAATCCTCAAACAGCATTAATTATGTTCAACCCTTACCTTTATCTTCTTTCGACCTCGGCAGGTACGCGCCCTCGGGCATCTCTTTAAAGTTTTTGTATTTGTTAGATAAGTGATGTCATCCTTCTATTGATCGAGTGAGACCGTCCACGAAGGAATGGCTGATGTCTGCATTAAGGGTCGTCATCCCTAATTTCCTAATATCCTGGCAAAGATCGATGGTTGGGTGGTGCCAATTTGCCCCCCTAAAATCTATTTAGGAAAGCTAAAAAGATCCCTTACGGTATGCCTATCTATGAGCTGGGGATGCCTTCTTAGTCTAGTTGTGAATACTCTGCCACCCCCATCATCCTTAGTATTGAAAAGGAGGTGGTTTACTGATAAGGTTTTTTATATACTTCATTTTTGGGATGTTTTATAGCCCTTTTTTGAGAATTCATGGGCTTTATATTATAATTTATACTCCTATTCCCGTTTTATACTTGGGTATAGTTCTCTGGTGGCTTTTATAGGATTTTAAAATGCTTGACCCAGTAATTAACCCTCATTTAAGTGCACGTTGGCCTACCATAGATGTAGGTCAAGTCCTATGCCTATGGAGCAAGAGAAGAGCAGAAGATTTCGGATCCAACAAGTACCATGATCCGATCGTAGTAGGTTCCACGGACTGTGGTGAGCCCGTAACTGCTAACCCCTTCATATTCCTTTATTGTGTGGCTGAAGATCCTTGGTTTTGGTGCTTAAAAGGCGTGTTTTTTAGCTGAAGGAAGGCGCTTTTAGCATCATCATCATCTCACCACTACACTCTCATCCATCTCTCTTTAGTTAGAATTTTTAGTTTATTTTTGGGAGCAAAAGGAGAATTGAAGGGAGAAGCTTTGTTTTTGGAGGCTTGAAGATTATGGCACCATTAAAGCACGGCCATTGTTGTAAAGTTTTCTTTTCCTTTGAATTTATCCTTGAACTCTTGTGTTAGTTGAATTTGAAATGTGAGTGAGTAGTTTCATTTAATCTAGGGATTTATTAGCCATAGTATTGTAGTTGGATCCTTAATTTCTACAAATCTTGTGTTTACTTCATGATTGGAATGATTTTCTTCGATCTTGAGATTGAAATGTTGTGAGTAAAGTTTGACCAATTTTGCTTGCTTATATTAGCTAGTCGAGTGAAGTACTAAAAAGTGAAACTCACTATTAAATCACGTTGATAGAACTTGACTTAGCAAAACTTAAGAGAGATGCCCACTGGATCTAGGAACGGTTGAAGATAGTTGGCCTAGCTTGGCCCGTAAGCCTATATGTGGGGCCCACCTTGAATCCTCATATTTTCCGGATCATATCTCGGTCATGAATAGGGTCAGAAATTGATTTGATATGCTTTGGGATGCCTTGACGTTCAAATCTTCGAAATGAATATGATAGCTTCATGCACAAAGGAATGTGAATCATTATAGATCATGGAGGTTTGGATGTTTGCACTACGTGGATGTCATTTTTAGTAGTAGAGAATGTTGTAGCCTTTTGGCCTGTATTATAATAGTATTTCCTAGTAGTATAATTATGCTTTGAGCAATGTTGCATGTCATCTTCTATCAACATGCCAGCTTCACGTAGTTGTGCAAAGGTGCGAAGAAGTTAGTATTGTATGTGTTGGTCGTAAAAAGGTTGAAAATTTTTAATGGTCATGTAGACTTATTAATTTTCTTTTAGCCTATTAATTACTAAGGTTCTCCATTACCCATCTAATTGGGGAAGTGCTCTTTTTCGTTCGCTTAAGCAGTTCAAAATCTCAAATTGAGAAAGGTAATTCAGTATTGTATGCATGTTAGACCAAGAGTTCTTTTGTTATACTTTCCTATGCATTGATCTTTTGTGAATGAAGTGAGTGATACCAACTATCAATCGCTTATCATAAAGTGAAGGAGAATATTTGAGGGAAGATTTCTTTATCAATCCCTTTTAAATTATTCAAATTAATTAAATTCGTTAAGTGGGAAGTGGAGTTACCTATGTATGTGAATTTCAGAATTTCAGATATCATAAATTTTGATTGTAATTTCCCTTTTATAGATGGTATGATTAAGGTAGTGTCAGTGAAGTGATTCTTAAATGTGCTTGAACTCTTGAGTAGCTACTCAAGTTTTTTAACCATGCCTTTAGTTGGGTTTGTACCATCATGAACCAAATGTGTATCACTTTCTTCTCTTTTTTTAAGTAAATCAGTAATGACCTTTTATTATTCAAAAATCACATTGTGTTACTTTTTTAACCTAGTTTCAAATATTGGCTCCAATTAGGCTACCAAGTCATTCACATTAAGTCTAGGCATTGTCAGGGACTATACTAGATTGGACTCTTTAACGACCAGCTTCGATGACCTGATGTGCTTACCTACACTATCCCATCTCCAAGATAGGCTTGTCTTGCTTGTCTTAAGCACAAGGAGTCCACAACAATGAAAAGAGAAGGGAAGGAATTTAGAAGAATAGTGGAGTTACCAATTCAAAAAAAAATACACTAGATAACGAAAGACCCATGGTAAGTGAAGATCCTAATATCCTATCTCCCTAAAAAGAAAAAGAATAAAATAGAGAACAAAAAAGCTAAAAGATCCTTTACAGGTCAAATTTCTTTTCGGATAGATAAGGAGGGACATAGGTCAGCGCTCACGAGTAGAACCACCAAAAAGAATTAATCACCAACATACAATGCAAACAAGGTGCAGAAGAAGGATTCCTAATTACATGTCTAACATTCGACGAAGATCGAGTTAGCCTTAGGGTTTTTGTCAAAAAGGGGCTTGCGACCCGAGATATGGTTTTCCTCCTTAGTGTGAAAGGGTTTAGATAATGCCTCGGTTTATGCCCACTTGAATTAGATGAACAATATATCCAAGGGTTTCCAAGGCTATAAGAAAACTGGAAATCTTATGCCTGACAACATGATGCCTGGATTTTCATAAAACACCTTGCTATTTAAGACCCCTTTAAGAATCACCCTCCTAAACATCCCTGGTGGAGGCATAACTAAATGTGTCATGATTTGGGGTCCCTGATCCTACTATCGAGTGTATTCAATTGTTCTTTTGGCTTTGTTTTAGGAAACTTTGAACCTTAAGGAAAAGGTATAGAGTTACTACCCTATTTTAAAGAAAACATGAAGACGTTTTAAAAAATAATTTTTAAACCCCCTCGATCCTAGATAGGGACTGACTCAACTCCAAGACTATTAGCCAAGAGTTGGGTATGGGGGTAAAGATATGACCGGTGGTAGAGACACTAATTTGCCCATCAACATTGCCTATTCAAAAATTGCCTCCACTAGGGTTATAAAAATGAATAGTGAGTTTTAAACAATTCCATGCAAGTATTGATTTCATGCCAATTCGCTTTCTTTAGTGATTTATGCATTAAAACATGAGCTTTATGTGGGATCTCTTAGATTTAGTCATATTTACATCTTAAGAAATCGACAAAAGAAAGCGATAAAATCAAATGGCCGCTTTGATTATTATACAGAGCTTTTACAAATGATACAAGGACTAAATCAAGCAAAGATAACATCATGGCAAAAGTAGTTCATTCCAGACAAACCAGTTGTTATCATATTTATGAACCCTTGGGATTTGCCTAAAGCCAACTTTGTCAAAAACAAATCTTAGAGATCCAACCTTTGCTTAGTGTGTTAAAGGCTAGTTCAAAATAATTTTAGAATAATTAAAGACTGTGGTGTTGTAGCAAGACAATTAGAGACAAAGGTGTTAGAGGAAGGACCTTATCCTAACAACCCAAAAAAAAAAAAAAAAAAACTAGAGCAAGTGCAATCTCTCTAAAAAGAGAAAGAAGATAATGAAGCTTGAAGAAGGATGGTCTCACAAGCAAGAAAAAAAGAAGATAATTATCGTCCTTTAAGGGAGCTTTAGAGACTCATTTTATAGTGGAGAAGGCTGAATAAACCCCCATAGGGTTTAGAGATTCAGTAGAGATTGTATTCCATAAAAAAACATAAAGAAAGAAAGATGGCACAAATCTTCACAGCCATGTTAAAGTGCCAGTGAAAAGAAAGGCACCATCAACCTGTTCCTAGGGCTAGTGGCCTACCGTTGGCTCCAGGGCAGTGCTGCTAGGCCTAGTTCTATGCTGTTGGGTTCAAGTAGTAGGCAAAATATGGCCTCTTGGACAATTTCCCATAATGGCCTAGGTCTAGTGATATGCTGTTCGCCCCTAGTTTTGTCCTTAGTTGAATATTTTAACTTGGGGAGTTTTATTATAAAGCAATGTGCAACTCGTTGCTCTTTTCGCCACTATTATAATCACAAGGTGGCAAGTTCAAGTCCTCGCACTTGTAATCTCCACCAAGAACTTTTTTCCCACTATTTTTAGTTCCTTTTTTTTGGTTGCATTTTGACGCTTTAAAGAGAAGAGAGTGAGAGAATTTTTTTTAAATAATTTTATAATTATTTTATTGTGAGAAGTAGCTTCAAGGACCTTAGGAATATGATATTTAGCTACCAGTGAGGAAAAGTGGGTATCATCATCTAGTTGCTATGCATATAACTTGTGATATGCAGTCAGTCCGAGTCTAAGAACATGTTAGGATGCCTATGGCTATGTGATTTTTGCGAATCCTTTGGCCATAGCATAAACTAGTTCCCTCTTGTTGTGCATATGGACTCTAGGATTACAAATATGGAGACACATGCTGGGTGCAATGATGGGCTAAGTTTTCGAGTTAATCGCTCCATTTAGGGTGTGTAGTATGACTTTTTATGTGAGACTGACCTTGGAGTAGGTTCTTTCCCGCTTAGGATTTGTCCATTGATTAATTTTGGGCATTGTTCTAACTACCCTTCAATTGTAAAACCAAATAAGTATTTAAGTATTTTTAACGAATTCCACTTATGTATAAATCCTAAATTAGTATTAAATAGTTACATTCATATCAAAAAAGGCTTAAGTTAACAATTATATATTTTCAACAAAAACGTCCCAAAAAAAGACTTACCTAGCTAAGCCATGGACAATCATCCCAACACCGAGCACAACTGTCAAACCCGTCCAATAGCAAAATCGTAAATAATATAAGAAATCTAGCCTATACAATAACCAAAGCCTAATAACTGCAAGTATATGATAATCCCTAGCCTATGTAGTGTCATCGGCCCAAAGTAATCTTATCCATTGCTGTTAACTAGGCTAGGTCAAATCCATCCTTACTATACCTTATAAAACATATATAGTGGTAGCAACCCTAGTGAACTAGGGCGTTAGATCATTTTTGCTAACAAAGGGTACAGGGTTCTATTTGTGTTATCAAATGTTAGCATGTAGAACACATTACCTGGGCATAAAACAATGTACTCCGAACCCTCAACCAGATTAGAAAACAATGAAACCCCATGTGCAGATTTCTAAAATGAGAAAGCACAAGAACACTTAATTGCTGAGGAAGAAACATTGAAGTAATATAATAATATAAAATAAATATAAAACTGAAAAATTGAAAAATCATTCAGATGAAATTAGGAGAAATCTAAATCAACAGATTGCCTAGCACACCTTACAAACACAAACACCTTAAAAAAACCAATAAGAAAAATATTAGAAATCCAAATCAACCATGTGGAACCCAAATCAAAATCGACCATCGACAAAGAACGTGTCATCATAATAGATTCTTGATCAAGACTAAGGTTCATCAAGAAGGATCAACGAAATTAGGGATCATCATCCAATAATCAAATAGACTGAAACACAAAATCAACCATTAATACTAATAAAAGAATTTCTTAAAGAATACAAAACAAGCATTAAAGCATTTCCACTCCTATCAAACAAGCATCTCAACTACTAGAGGTTGTAGTAGTATAAACCAATTCAACCATTGGGAATGAACAAGTTATGGATACTTGTAACATCCTGCCGCAGCAAATAAGTGTGTCATTGCCATGGATGTTCGACTAGAAACGGCCACAAGATTATCTAAACTTCTTAACCTTAATCAACCTGTTAGTAGGCGAGTGCGACAAAAGATCAAAGCAAAATCTAACTAAACTTGGATAGATAGTTCTAAAGCATGCATTCATACACAAAATCGTGTCTATAACAGTCCAACACATTTGCATACAAAATACACCCATTTGTATTTACCAAACAACATGCACAAAATAAACAAACAATGAGCCTGCACACCCAACTTGGTTCTCCCAGTAAGTATTTAATAGCTAGTCATCTGATATGCTCATGTGGTTTATTTTTGCTTTCGAAAACGTGAAAATCGTGTAGTGATGAGCACCCTGAGCTTAGTGTATAACCCTTACATTACTTGTCGTGCCGCTTCACACATTATCTGATTCACATATAACTATAAAATACACATATCACAGAGAAGCACAACATGGTATATAGCATGTAGAAGGCAACATAAGAAGTTAAGAACTTGATAATTCTTCACAAATAGAATCATATCTTTCATATCTCTGATCCTGCTAAAATTTCATAAAACACACTCACACCAATATGCCATGAAAGGGACTACAGGACTAACTCAAGCATACTTGTCCCATACCAAGTACAATCCAATAACCCCAGTTTTTCACTTCATTCCCTAAAGAAGCTTAGTGTATTCACTAAACTAACCATGATTGTCCTATACGACCATGTCTTTTGGGATCCTGGTCGTCACTCGAGAGCAAAAGAAAGGAAAGTTCGGAAGTGAAACTAATGACCTGATTCAAACCACAACTCAAACATATATAAAAGCATATTTCTTAAAAACTTCATCATGCTCACTAAAGACACATAATGTATTTATTTAGATATACTTATCAGCTACACATCAATTAGAGTCAATCATAATCTTACAAATATCATGGTGATCTTCCAAATCCAAAATCTAACTCCAAGACAAATTCAATGTCATAATATATTGACCTACACAATGAACCACCACAACATGAGAATGACAAACATATCCGAGTAGACTAACCAAAGCTCATTCGTATAGTACCAGCCAGGCACCGTCGCTCTAGAGTATGCAAACTAACTACAAAACATAAACTGTGGAGTCACATTCATATCCTAGTAAGCTTAGAGCAGAACTAATAAACCTCTTTTCTGCTATTTTAGTCCCTTAATTTCAACACTCTTCTCTACACATTTCCTTGATTTGATCATATTTGCTTTTCTTTGTCCTAACCATCTTATTCAAATTAATTTCTTTTTAGTAGGTATTTTGGTTCCAATTTTAGGGAATTCGCCTGTCAATGGCCTAGAGACAAGCAAAGAGCGATGCTTTTTATAAGGAAGAAGTTTGAGTAGTCAGCAGAGATGCCAATGAATGAAGAAATGAAGCTGGAAGCATCTTCATGGCTATTCGTGCATATATGTATAGTTGTGGAGAATTACTAAAAAGTTGAAGAGACATATGGATGCTCGTGCACATTATGCACAATTGTGCAAATTAAGCAGTCAAGAAACCAGAGAGTTGCACAGCACGCCATGTGTTTCTGCATGACCATGTGTCTTCAAGCCAAAAATTATGTGCAGCCAGCATTGCATTGTTGTACGTCTCTGCATCCTTGTATTTCGGCCAATCTAGTTATTATTTAAGTCTTATGTTTCCAGACTGTAGGGAAAACAAAGTTTAACTTTCGAATAGAGTTTTTTTCCAAAGAATATTGTGAGTAGTTATGAGTGAGAAATGAAGGTTGTTGTCTCGCCTTTTAAGATTTGTGCTCCTATAATTAATCGATTCCCAAGTTCATTTCCCTAGTCTCTCTCCCTCTTACTATTTCTTGTATGTTCTTATTATCAATTATCATGTATAGGGTTTTGAAATCTTTGTTTGTGATTGTAACGATTACTATGGTCGTGTTTGGCAAACCGCTATTAGCTGTTAGCTGTTTGTGTTAACTATTAGCTGTTAGCTATTTGAATTAGCTGTTTACATCAACTGTTTGAATTAGCTATTTTTAGGGAAAAAAATGGTTGGTAAAGTTAGCTATTTCTTAGAAAGATATTCGATAAAATTCCATTATACTCTTATCTATAAATTACTTTTTAACAGAACACAATTTTTTTTTATTGGTCATCAAAAAAGAGTTAAACATATGTCGTATGGATAAATTAATTTCATGCATAAAACCTTACTTTGTTAGTAATTTTACAAAATTTGTATTCATTATTTATCTTTTCAATTTGTATCAAAAATGATATCTATAATGTTAGTTTTGTTATTTAGATTATTTATTTGAATATGAATTGAAATTGAAATTTACATGAATTTCTAATGACTTTATCTTTATTAACTTCAATTTATATAAAACATAAGATCAAGCATTACGAATTACTTGTATCAATCCAAAATTTACTGTCTAAACAATTAAAAGGGGGCTAAATACTCTAAATATAAATATCAAATGTTTACGGATGCGTATGATAGGAGAACCAAATAAATTCGACATAACGAACTAACAAAATAAGAAAATCTACACCAGAAAAATACTCTTTGGCTAAAAAGTGAAAACAACAAAAGTGATAATACAGCTTCAATGATTTCTCCTCCGCCCCTCCCCAAAAAAAAGAAAGTACCTACAGTTGTTAATTCTCAAGATCTAAATAGGTTCTGATTTTATTGATATAAGCCTTCAAGCAATACTTTATAATACTCCATGCTTTTTTTATTTCATAGAAGTAATATTCTATGGATAAATTTAAGGGCATGTAGTGTAATTTCTTCAAACTTTTGGACAAATGTGTCATTTCTACAAAAAGCTCTTTTCAAAAGACTAATGGAAATAACCTTTTCAAAAAGAGCTATTTGAGGTCAAGTAGCTATTTGAAACAGCTGTTTACCAAATACCCATTTGGCTATTTGATTTGATCAAAATAGCTAAATGCCCTCCAAATACCTCTTCTTTCCCAAAAAGTTGTTACCAAACAACCCCATGTTTAGTGACTAAATTTCCCAACTTGAGTTAGTATTGATGTGAATTGTGCCTAAATAATTATGAATTAGCCCCAAACTTGTTTATGTCATATTGGCATCACTTGAATTATACTAAGATCACCCCCAGTTTAATAGATTGCTTAAGAGAGTATTCATATTTATTAAGGATTCTAATTGGGAATTGAAGTTGTTTATTTCATAATCTTATGATCCATAGTCCCATGAAAATATGCGACTTTGGTTCCAGGATTAGTCTTCAATCCATGAAAAAGGAAGATGATGTATACTAGCCTTAATAAACTTGGTAGCGATTAGTAAATGATTTCTTGGTATAATCGTGTCGTTGATTCCAACCTAAGTGCTTAACTATGTGATTTTCGAATTATATCATTTATTGTTTATTGCGATTCTTAGAGTTACGCCAAACCCAATGTCCGTTTGGCCCAGATTAAGTGTTTAAATTAGCTCTGGCGGTTGAAAATAAGTACCTTGTGGATACAACCCGCAGTTGCTGGTTGCTAACTAGCTACATCTTGCACTTATGGTTTTAACTCAACAAAGCTTTTGACAATGTTGCTAGGAATATTGCTCTTTTCAATATCAGAACCGATTAGAACACGCTAGATTTGGCTTTTATTTTTCTCTTTGTAGCTTTTCACTTTTCTTTATCCTTATTTGGACCTGCTTATACGTGATGTAGTTTCTTCCTTTGTATGCATAGATATAGTCAAGGGAATCAAATCATTATTCCTTTTGACCTTGAGATCAAAGCAACTACACATAAGCAAAGCAGCGAAAGAAGGAAAAAGAAGATAGAAGTTGTGATGGCCGAAAGAGAAAAGAGAGTGTTCCGGAATTATGCACTACTGTAGAAGTCTGGTGTCACTTCATCCATTGTAGGCCCTACCATCGAGGCAAACAACTTTAAGCTCAGGCCAGTTGTCATCACATTTGCTAAAAGGAATCAATTTGCCAGACATCACAGTGAAAATCTCAATATGCATCTCCATAATTTCCTTGTGAAATTTGACACCATCAAGCTTAGTGGGTGGTGGCAGATGTTTTTGAACTAAGGCTTTTTCCCTTATCTTCGAACGATAGGGCTACCAATTGGCTGTAAAACGAGGAGTAAAACTCTTTCACTAAATGGGACGCCCCCTTAAAAGTCTTCCTTCGCAAATATTATTCTCCTGGCAAGACTGCAAAGCCGAGAGCGAACATTACTTAATTCACCACATAGCACAGGGAGTCTCTATATGTAACCTAGGAGAGGTTCAAGAATCTTTAGTGATAGAATCAACATCATAATGTTTCTGACTAGCTCTTGGTTCAAACTTTCTATAATGGACTAGATCAATAACTGAAGATGTTAATATATGTTGTGACTGGAGCGCTCTCATAGGAAGTCTATAAAAGTAGCCAAAGCTTTTTGGAGGAGATGCCTCTAATAATCACCATTGGTTCAGTGAAAGAGCCAGTTTGAAAAAGAGCGGTGGCAAATATGATTTAATGCAGTGGACCTTCTAGCTAGCAAAGTAGATGCACATGCATAATGGTTTAATCAGCTTAGTACCCGTATTAAAGAGAGTGCTTTGAGCATGGTACATAAGGTTGGAGTTGTCCGTAAGATTTGTAGTATTCAAGAACATATGGCTACTAATTTTCAACCCTTCTATCAAGGAGCTGAATAAGCCAATACCCTCTAAAACATCAACCTACAACCTCAAAACAATCCCTGCTCTAATATTTACAACCCAAGATGGCGAAAACATCCAAATTTATCCAATAGAGCAACAATACCATGCCATCTAATCCCAAAAACCCCCCAAAGCTTCATTATAAAGCTCCTTACAAGCCACCTCCTCAACCCCCTTAACAAAAGTCTAACTTGGAGAGTCTTGTGGGGTGTTTCATTCAAACCTAAACCAATACTAGTGAACCTCTTGGTGGGTCTATCAATCATTTAACTTCCAAGCACGATACTATGCCTACCTAATAGAAGATGATGAGAATTAGATAATGCCGATTGAACAGCCAGTGAGTCATCTTTCTAAACCTAAAGGACATCTGTTAGGCCAACCAAAGACAAATCCTAAAGGTCAGAGAATGCTATTACCTTGAGGAGTTGGAGAGTACTTAAGGAATCAGAAACTATTAAGAGGGAGAAAATGAGTGAGGCAGAGTGAGTCACTTAAGAGAGGGCGTTTTCTACTGAGATTCTTAGAGATGAGGATAAGGAGGTTGAAAGGTCCCAAGTTGAAGTCCAAGTAGAGAGTGTTCCTGCATAAGTTAAGCCTTATAAGCCCTCTATTCCTTATCCTTAACAGCTTATTAAGGCAGAGATGAGAAGAAGTACGGAAGATTATTGTAGAAACTGCTCATCAACATCCCTTTCTTGAAAGCTATTAGGAATATGCCATCATATGCCAAATTATTAAAGGACAAGCTCTCCAATAAAGAGAAGTTGTAGGAGCACACTATAGTGGCACTTACTAATGATTAAAGCGCTATTCTTCAGAACAATCTACCCCCAAAACTATCTGATCTCAGCAATTTATCTATACCCTACGCAGTTGGTAATGTTATCATAAGTTGTTCCTTGTGTGATCTTGGGGTGAGCGTGAGTTTTTGGCCCTACTCCATATATAAGAAACTATAAGTGGGAGATTTGAAGCCCACTACCACCTTCATTTAGCTTGCAGACCGGTTAGTGAAGTACCCCATATGAATCCTTAAAAATGGCCCCCTATAGGTTGGAAAATTCTTTATCCTTTCTGATTTTATGGAGATGGAGATGGAGGAAGATGCCCAGATCCCTATCATCTTAAGCAGACCATTCTTAACCACAGCTAGAGCTATGTTTGATGTGAAGAATAGTAAGCATCCCCTCTAAGTTGGAGTGGAAAAGCTAGAATTTAATCTTGCATAAGCCATGCCATTCCCTACCTTGGAGGATGCTTGTTACCAAGTAGGTAATCTTCACAAGGTAGTCATAGAGGAGGGGCCGATTCCTAGCCCTTCTCTAAATCCTTTAGAGGCTTGCTTGATTGGCTTTAGTGGGTATAGGATGAAGCCACATCTAGATGAAATAAGAAAAGCCTACACAATGATCCTGGATTTAGCCCTAACACATCTTCCTAGACAGCAGCACCAGGAGATCCTTAGTGTGGTGCTTCAGTCCTCCAAAGAGGATAAGAAAGGTGCTACTGAGGTAAAGTTGAAGCATTTACCATCCTAGCTCAGGTATGAGTTTCTTACCTTGATCGTACATTCCGTATTATTGTTAATACTAAACTGGATTAGCCCCTACTTCAAAAGTTGCTAAATGTGCTCGGAAAGCATAGACGTGTCATACATTATAGCATTGATGATACTAATAAAATCAGTTATTGAGTTTGTATGCATAGGATTTTTCTTAATAAAGGTCATAAAACCTTTAGCCAACCTTACAGATGTCTAAATCCTAACGTACAAGAGATTGTGGAAAAAGAGATCATCAAACTACTTGACAGTTAAATCATCTATCCTATCTAAGATACTGAATGGGTGAGTCTAGCTCAGGTAGTTCCTAAAAAGCATTGCATGATCATCATTAAGAATAAACGTGATGAAATCATTTCTATTAGGACTGTCACCAGGTGGTGTATGTGTATTAATTATAGAAAATTGAATCAATCCATCTAGAAAGACCATTTTCCCCTCACCTTCATTGATCAGATGTTGGAAAGGTTGGCTATGCATTCCTTTTTCTATTACTTGGAAAGTTATTCAAGTTTCTTCCAAATTCCTATCCGTCTAAGCGATCAGGATAAGAACGACTTCCACATGTCCTTATAGTACATTTGCTTATCGCATGATGCCTTCTGGATTGTGCAATACCCCTGCCACTTTCTAACGTTACGTGACTGCTTTTTTTTTTTTTTAAACTACATTGAGGGCATCATAGAAGTGTTCAAGCATGACTTCTTAGTTTATGTAGGCACCTTCAATTTGTACTTGGAAAATTTGACTAAGGTACCATGTAGATGTAAGGAAGTCAATTTTGAGCTAATGGGAAAAATGTCACTTCATAGTGCAAGAGGGGTGATTTTTAGTTATGTTCTCTCTCATATGGGCATCGAGGTGGATATAGCTAAGATTAAGGTTATTAAGTAGTTGCCACCTCCTATATCCGTGAAGGGGTATGGAGTTTCCTTAGTCATGTGAGATTTTATCGTCGTCTTATCAAAGATTTTTCCAAGATTGCTAAACCTCTAACTCGACTTTTGGCCAAAGATGCCCATGTTTGTGCTTACTGATGAGTGTCTTGAGGTATTTTATAGGATCAAATAGGCTCTTATTTCTAGCCCCGTCATCTAACCTGCAGATTGGAGTCTATCATTTAAGATCATGTGCGATGCTAGTGACCATATATTTAGAGCAGTATTAGGGCAGTAGAAGGATAAGAAGCTCCATGCTATCTACTATGCCAGCAAGACACTTGATAAGGCTCAGCAATATTATACCACAGCTGAGAATGAGTTAGTTATGGTGCTATGTGCAATTGAGAAGTTCTGTCTTTATTTGTTGTGTTCCATAGTTATTATGTACAGTGATTACTCCGCACTCAAGTATCTCCTATAGAAGAAGGATATCAAGCCTCACCTCATCAAGTAGGTCTTACCCCTATAAGAGTTCGATATCGAGATCAATGATAAGGCAAGAGCTGAAAATGTGGTAGGCGATAACACTTCTTGGCTTATGGTTGAGAGCCGAGATCTTCCCATCGATAATGCTTTTCTTGAAGAGCATCTCCTTGTAGTCACTTTGATGTGGGCCCTTGGTTAATACCTCCAATTGCCTAGCTTGTAGGGTCCTACCACCTGATTTGACTTGTCTTCAAAAGAAGAAGTTCTTCCATGACCTTAAGTCCTATTTTAGGAAAAACCTTTTCTTTTCAAGAATTGCAAGGATGGGATCCATAGGCGTTGTCTTCCTGAGGATGGAGTTCATAGTGTCGTCTCCTGTTGTTATGACTCTTCTTGTAGATGACACCCTAGCACCTCTAAAATTATAGCGAAGACACTTCAAATATGATTCTTTTATCCAACAATGTTCAAAGGTGTCCACAACTATATCCAATGCTGTGGTAGATGTCAACGAACAGCAAATATCTCCTAGAAGAATGAAATGCCTTTCAACTATATTCTTCAAGTGGAAGTTTTTGATATTTTAGACATTGACTTCATGGTGTTGTTTCCCTCTTCTCATGGCAAACAAAAACATCCTTGTGGTTTGGACTACATTTCTAGGTGGGTGGTGGCAATTGCTAGTCCTACCAATGATACAACAGTAGTGGTGCGATTCTTTAAAAAGGTGATCTTTTCTAGGTATGGTGTAACCTGTATGTTGATAAGTGATGAGGGCAATCAGTTTATTGAAAAGATGTTTGAGGTCCTGTTCAAGAAGTATGGGTGCACCACAGGTTGGTTTTCGCTACCATCTCCAAACTAGAGGCCAAGTCGAGATTTCTAACCATGAGATCAAGTGCACTCTAGAGAAGACAATTACAAAGGATTGGGCTGAGAAATTCGATGATGTCTTATGGGCTTCTCAAATAGCTTTCAAGACACCAATTAGAACCTCTCATTTTTGACTGGTGTTTGGTGAGCCGTGTCACCTACCTGTGGAGTTAGAGCACCGGGTCTTTTGGGCCATCAAGCATTCAAACTTCAACCAGCTTAATGAACTTGAGGAAATATGCATGGATGCTTATGAGAATGCCCAGATCTACAAAGAATGAGTGAAGAAATCTCATGATAGGTTCATCAATAGGAGAGAATTCCATGAAGATGAGTTCATACTCTTATTCAATTTGCGATGGAAACTATTCCTTGATAAACTCTGCTGAAGGTGGTCTGGCCCATTCAAAGTGATTAAGGTGTTTCCATACGGGGTCATTGAAGTGTGGAATGATCTACGAATGCTTTCAAGGTAAATAATCAAAGTCTAAAACATTACATTACTAAAGTGCAGATTGAAGGGAAGGTCACCAATACCTTTTCTAATGCAGTGACTACTCAGATAAAAGTAAGGGTTAAGCTCGGGAACTTAAATAAGCTCTTTTTTGGAGGTAACCCAAGTTTTATTACTTTGAAAAAAAGGAACCAACCAAAAAAAAGAGTAATTTCCAGTCAGCCATTGTGCATGCATAGTAATGCATAATCCGCACAACCGTGAGTGTGAGGCAAAACTACCTGCAAGGAAGCATGGCTGGTCATTTGTACTTTCGAATTCCAGATGCAATGTCTGATGGTCATGTATCTCGACTTGAAATTCAACCTAACCTAATTTTTATTTCACCCTCACATTCTCATCCCTTGCCTCTCATGCCCAACCCAGCCACCCAACAAAACTGTATTTGGCCACCTATACCATTGCTTACCTATCTTCAGCCACCATGCTACCGGCCTTGTCGCAGGTTCTCCATCTTCTCACCAGACCCCAAACTCGACCACCCTTCACCTTTACATCTTTCTACCCCACCAAATTATAAAACCCTAGCTCTGCCCACCTCACTACCTACCTGCCAGTCTCATCACCCCATATTCAGGCTCGGTGATTGAAATATGGCATGTCACCAGCAGCACCGTCCCCAGCTTCATTCTTCCTCTCGTCCCTCCCCCTCAATTTCACCCACCCCTCTTAACACCCAAACCCTCCCCCCTTCTTTCTCGTGCTATTAATAAGCATGTCATTAAATTTCTTAATGAGTATCAAGCTCAACATTATGTTGCTTTGGTCTTATGAAAAAAATTCTTAGCCAAAATATGTTAATGTCATTTCGTTGAAATTATTGCATTTATGGGATGATATGCATGCACTCCTTGATGCTTTAGATTGGAACAATTTTGTGAAAGTGCAATTCCCTGTTTATGAGTGGTCAGTTTGGGAATTCTTTAGTTCTTTTATGATAGATGAGAAGGTGAGTTACCATAATCAACCATGTTACATTCACTTTGGATTGGGTGACATACTATATGAGATGAATTTGTCCCACTTCAGCAAGTTGCTTTAACTTCCTATTTATGGGGTGGCTATATTCACCCACAACAACTATAATAGGATTGACTTTTGGAAAAAGATTAATTGTGATGCCCCTCCCTGTGTCGCCCGCTCTAGGAAAGCCACTTCCATATGCAATCAATACTTTGATGCCTCCAATGCGTCATGGTAAATAGTGTCTTTACTAGATATGATAGCTAAGAGTTACCACGAAGAGGGGAATTATTTATTCTATGGGCGACATTGCATAGTGTTTGCATCAACACTAGTTTTTATGTTGCCTCTCACCTTGATGAGCAAGCCAAGAGTAATACTATTGTCATTAGTACCAGTGGCATTGTCACCACCCTAGATTATAGTTTTGGAATTAGAAATATTTTCCTCTTACACCTATTCTTCATGAAAGCGGGCACCTTAACTTGGTTGGTCAAGTATGCATGAATCATCATGGTCGTGCCCAATTTCCTTTGCCTAATACTGCCAAGACAACCATCACCGACCAATTCTATTAGAGTTACAATGATGCTATTGATGCTCAGGGTGATGATGATGATGATGAGGCTCGGCCTTAAGCTA
The DNA here is from genome assembly GCA_029747015.1 of Carnegiea gigantea. Taxonomy (NCBI): domain Eukaryota; kingdom Viridiplantae; phylum Streptophyta; class Magnoliopsida; order Caryophyllales; family Cactaceae; genus Carnegiea; species Carnegiea gigantea. The sequence goes on from JAKOGI010000711.1 coordinate 268,299, forward strand.
GGAATGCTATGGGGGTACCCAAGGGGTGACTGACCCGTGAGTGCGAACTCTAAGACCAGATCATGCGGATCTTAGGAGGTTCCTTTCCAACAGTTCCTAACTGATGAGTTTCCTTACCAACATCTAGAGCTGGGTAATAGGTTGGTTCGGGTTGACCCATTTAATAAACGGGTCAATTTCGTATCAACCTTGCAAATAGTTTAAATTTATTCAAAATTGAAAAATAACATGTTTTCAAACTAAACGGTCAAATTGTGTCTACTTTGGGTTGAAATCGGTTTGGTTTTCTCTCAGTAACTTCAAGCCAGGTTCAGGTTGGGTTATCATGTTGGATCGAACTTTCCCAGCTTTGGCTACATCTATGGCTCGATCACATAGATGAGCAACACACCCAACAACACGTTGAGCTCCTTTGTAGGCAAGACAAATGAATTGCCAACAGCAGAACATGGGGCATCATGTCTATATTGACTATCAGCATCACAGGTGGCCATACCCTCCTGCTGATTAGAGGGCTAGTGGCCCCCCGGCCCTTATTGATGCACTGTGAGTATACCCCTTTATTTTGCATGCCTACGTGTTTTATTTGGGACAATGAAAGGTTTAAGATAGGGGGTGAGCTCATGAGCTCCTCTTTAGTTATTTGTGATTTAGATGTGGTGATGCTTTGAGGTGCTTTTTGGGATATTGAGATGGTTGATTGTTGACTATGAGATAAGGGATGCTGGTGCGGTTCATTGTAGTAGTGTGTATTCATCTTTGCATCTAGCATATTTGTATCTAGGTCTTAGGATTCATACTCATTTTAGGGGCATATTTAGGATACATTAGTTTTAATTTTATCTGTTGCTTATTAGAGTATGTGGGATAGAGCATATAGATAGATGTTTCACTATATATGCATTTTCTCTAACCATCAATCTCAAGCGAAGAAGTGTTGAGTAGGGCTTTCATAAGATCGTTACGTAATGCTTCAAACCCTTCTCTTTAGTAATCTTCATGTTGATTATCCTAGGTAGTTTTATTGCTTTGAGGGAAAAAAGAGTTTTTTTTTAAAAAAAAAATAAAAACCCCTCCTATGATAATGAGTCAAGTCCTAGTGGTCACCTGATTGGTGTGATTGTCAATGACTATGAGATGTTCCTAGAAAATGCTTTTGAATGATGATTTTGAAATGTTCTGAGTGCACTGCCTTAGTCTCATACATAGGTTGCCCTTGAGAGCTTCTTATCATGAGTGGTTGACCCTTTCAAGTAAGACATCCCTAGAACTAGTTTTGTTGCTCTTGGTGGTATGTCCCATGAGATTTTTGGGCATGCTCAGACTACTTACACTCCTAGTGTCTCACTCTTCTTGTTTCTTATATGGCCTTCCCATATGCATATCTTCTAGAACTTAGTTTATTTTTTCGTGAGACTACACCTTCGTCTGATTCTTATAGTCTCATTCTTATCTACATAGCCAAATGATGGAGGAATTTCTTGATTGACTGATAGCCACATAGGCAAATGGCTTTCCTATAATTCATGTTATATTCCTTGCTAACCCTTTGTGCCTTTGTCTAACTTCATTTTCACGTAGCCCTTCACCTTATACAATGTCTTATCCTCATGTCAAGACTATAGAGCATTGTTTCAATGAGAGTTTACAGTGTGTGTGAGGTATTAATTTGTTTATTTTGGTGGTTATCTATGGATTTTTGTGTTTTGGAGATGAGGAGATTGTGATTGACTTGAAATTTTGTTGTTCCCCTCTTCCAAGCTTGTAGGCTAAAAATGTGCTTTTAAATGAGTTTGAGTTGTGCTAATGAGATGTTTCTCCATGCCACTCCCCCGGTGAAAAGGGAAAAAAAAAAGAAAAGGAGAGAAAAAAAAAAAGAAAGGAAAAAAAAGTGTGGGCATGGTTGGTGAATATAATGTACTATTGATTTTCAACTCATTTTCCGAGGCCCATCCTGGGATTTGCCCTTAACTTATTTAGTGTGGTTTGATATAGCAATGTATTGCTTTCATGGGAATGTTTGTAATGCTCTTTAGCCTCTCGGTTTTAGCTCCACATTTCCCAAATCTCTTTGCCCCTTTTTCATCCCTAATCTGAAACTCTATTCCAAACCATAATAAGCCCTGTAGATTGTCATTTGCATGTTACATTTTACTAGTGGAGGATTGAGAATATAACGAAGTCTATAGTAAGGTTGCCACATTGGGATGATGATTGAGAGAGTAATAGTCATTTCAAACATAAAAGAGGGAGTGTTCTCATTTATCCTATGTAAGAGGTTCTACCAGGTTGGCTAGTTCACCACTTGGTTGGGAACATCAATCCTAGTTCACCACTTGGTTGGGAACATCTTGATTGATCTAAATTCTAAAATGGGTTGGCTAAGCATTGGGATTAGGTAGTGTGATAACATAAATAACTTTAAATGGTTTTTTAAACTGCATCTTGACACCTTGAATAGTATTGTTGTGTATTTGTGCCTGATTGACTGAATGTCACTTGCTTTGCCTGAGGCATTGGAAAAAAGAGGTTTTTCTCCCTCTGTAGTTTGCTTATATTTTTAGTCTTGCTTGGGGATAGGCAAAAGATGAGCATGAGGTAGTTGTGAAACCTCTAATTCTGTTGTTTTGGCCCCTTATTTTCACCTCTCTTCTCGACGTATTTCCCCGATTTATGAGGAATTTGATGGTATTTGCTCCTCTTTGCTCATAATCATCTTATTCAGATTAGTTTCCTTTTTTATAGGTATTTTGGCCTTAATTCGAGGGAGTTCACATGTTAATGACCTAGAGATGAGCAAAGAGCGATGTTTTGGATAGGGAAGGAATCAGAGGAGTCGACAGAGAGGTTAACAAATCAAGAAATGAGGCGGGAATCATTTGTATGGCCAGCCATGCATATATGCATGTTTGTATAGAATTACTAAAAGTTAAAGGGATAGTTGTAGGCAAGAAACTAGATAGTTGTATGGCAGGTTATACATTTATGGACGACCTTGTGCCATAAGTACAAAAACAATGCACGGCCAATTATGCGTTGTTACATGCCCATGCATCCATGTATTTCGGCCAACCTAGTTTTATTTACACATTATGTTTTGGGCCTGTATGGAGAACAAAGTTTTAGCTTTCGAATGTAGTTGTATGCTTCTTGAAGATTTATGCTCTTACAATTAATCAATTTCCAGGTTCATTTCCCTAATGTGGATTTTATGTTCAGTTTTAAAAACGCTTTTTACTTGCAAGTGCGTAAGATCAATTGTAGACTAGCAACTACAAAGTGTCGATCCCATGGGGAGCAATAATAATTTTAATTTTAGCTTTTCCAATTAAACAGAATAATTCAAGGAAGGGGTTCAATTATTAATATGAATTAAAGAAACAAAAGAAAAGCAAATGAGTCTAGAAAATAGAGAGAAATCAAATAAGAGAACAATCTACGACTTTGGATTTCACCAATGACACAAATATTAAATTACTAACTCAAATGGGGGGTTCAATTAGCCTCTTATTCAACCTAGGCTACAAGCATTAGGTTATGAATTAGAAAGAAGAATTACAATTATCAAATGATATTATTTATCTAGTAGTTAGCATAAACCATTCTTTTCAGGCATCACTCATCTGATTTCTGACATAAATTATTCAATTTTTGCAATTATAATTTTGCCCTTAATTGTATAACATCATATTAGCCTACAAGTTCTAATATATATTTATCGACATGAATAAACAATAGCATGAAGAGGCATAAATAGTGTACCAAAGGTAAATTCAAAATTATGCAATGTAAGAGACCAAAGTAACCCCCAAAGAAATTAGTAATCAATATTATTAATCATAGCTCTATGTTAATCCTAGAAGATCAACTTAGCTGGCCATTGTTAGAGAAAACACCATTAAAGTTGGTCTAACTATACTTTCAATATTGGTATATTTCATTTTCTACATCCAAATGTTGATACTCAATTGCACAAAACTACAGAATTGAGTGTAAACTCTCAAATTTGACTCATAAATGAGGCAAGAAGAAAAGACAAAAATAGCTATTCTTGGAAACTCCTCAACCCAAATGGTTGTCTTGCAAAAACTCTCTCTCAAAAAATGAAAGATGAAAGATGAGAGAATGGAAGAATGCTTAGATGAGTCATGGATGAGTAGATGATGATTTTTGCTCTAGCCTTGATCCCTTTTTGTAATGAAAATTCAGCCCCTTTTGGTGCCTAAAAAATAATGAAAAATTAACTTCAGTTAATTCCTTTGGTGTTATATTGTTGACTTGTATGAGAAAAGGCTAGTCTTTAGCTAAAAATTAATCTTGAGTAATTAGCTTTGGCTATGTTAGCTTGAACTTACTCTCAACAATAAAAACTCAGGTGCTGGGTTAGGCGATGGGTCATGGACAGCAAATACAACCTACACAAATAAGAGAGGAAATAAAGGGAGATGGTGAAGGCGGACTGGACTGGGAAGCGAATGCTGGGATAAAGGTGGTTTGGGCGCTGTCCGATGGGCAGGGGAAAACAGAAAGAAGCAAGCCCAATCGGAGGGGAAAAGGCGAAGCTAGGAGGCCCAGCGGGTGCTGGGGCAGGTTGGTCTGGGCCATCGCTAACCGACCCAATCGTAAAGAGAGAGTGAAAGGGAGCTACTGGGTTACTGGGTCATTTTGGGTCACGTTATGCTGCGAAACTAGTCCCACGCAAAGCATTGGTAAGAGAAAGAGAGTGAGGGAGTGCTGAGGGATGATCCTTGCACTAAGCCGCGTGTCTGTTGGAGTAAGCTGTCAAACTGGGCTGGGGCATGAAAGAAACAGGCCTACACGAGTAGACCCCTTTTCCCCTTTTCTCTACTACCGGGCAGAGTGCCTAGACTGCACTAAACTGGGTAGGATTGGTAAATTTCGTGCCCAAATGTATTTATTTGTTCCCACCTGAAAATGATATAAAAAAATGCTCATAAAAATAGATCTCAAAGATTCAAAAGTAGCTAAACTAGCGAGTAAATTTACATATATATTTTTAGTTATCAACTTCCCCACATAGAAATTTTGCTAGTCATCGAGCAAAGAATGCATATATCCATTCAACCCATTAAGTAAAACAAGATTTGAGTGGGGGAAAAAAATAATAATCCAACCAAGCATGTCCACTCTAAATCACACTGCTCAATTCACTAACAACCCACAACTTATTGTTAAACATTTCTGATCTGAACTAAGTTAATAAGCCAAAACATAAGCAAATTAAGCACACAATAAAACCATGCAGCAAATCATAAGTAAAAATGTAACGCCTTAGCCTCTCCCTAGGCCATAAAGAGTTACCAGGAATGGCATCAAAGATCATTGACTAGCCCAACAAATCACCACAAGCCTCATAAATCACTACAAGCCTTTCTAACGTGCTTTATCCTCGCTCACATGCTGCCTGGGAAATTTCATAGGAGGTCACCCACCATAAGATTTCTCCATAACAAGCCTGCTTAATTGTGGAATTCATAAGATAGGCTTCCCAAAAAGAAAGGTGCACCTTTGGTGATATAAGAGTCATTTCAATCCTTTTAAGCCGTACTCGGGGTATTAAATTCACCCCGACTTGAAGAACATAACACCCATTATGGCAGCCCACGCTTACGGGTCAGCTCTGATACCATCTATAATGCCCCACTCCCTCCAAGGTTGCGAGCAGTTACCAGGAACAACATTAAGGATCGTTGACTAGCCCCAGAAATCACCACGAGCCTTTTTAGTGTATTTTGTCCTCACTCACATGCTGCCTGAGAAACTTTCCAATAGGTTATATATGATAAGATTTATCTACAACAAGCACGCTTAACGGTGGAGTTTTTATTAGCACAAAAAGAAAAGTGCACCTTTGATGACATAGCTAGTCACTTCCATCCTTTAAGCCACACTCGGGGTACCACAACAAAACTTCACCCCACAACAAAAATCACATAACATCTTTAAAATTAAGTCCCCAATGCGAAATCCATTTATTAGCTTTTTTTACTTTTTTGTTGAACTTTTTCAGAAGTTACTTGATTCTATATGTTTTCTTGAGTAGATAAAAGTGTGAATAAAGATAAAACACAAAAAACATTTAGTACATATTCAGGCAATTAAGGATATAAATAAAGGTAGAACCTAAACATTTATACTTGAATCAGAACTTAATTAATTAATTTTATTTTATTTATTGATTGAAAGGATGATGGAGAACTCAATACTTTTTAAATAATCATAATGACATTGAAAATGGGGTTGCATCTCAAACTCAAAATCGGTTATATAGTGACAATAGCACAACAAAAATTTTTGGCCTTTAACTAGTTAAAATTAGAAATAATCTCCAATAGGCATGGGTCAAATGAATCAAATCCACATGATACAAGCAGAACATGCATAATCAGAACACTTAAGCTTTTTCCAAAATCAAATTCTCCCAAGGATTTTCAAGTTTAATTTTCCTCAAAATTTTCATTTTGTCTTCCCCACACCTAAACCATACATTGCCCCCCATATAGAAAACAATAATAAAGAAAAAAATGAAGATAGGAGCAATACAACCTTTAGCATGAGGAAACCATTTCCATATAAGCCCATCAAGTCAATGCCATAAATACCTTCAAAACCATCACTAACAACAATAGCCAAAGACCAAGCGAAGCAACACACTCTAAAACATACGCATACCTTGAACAAAAAGAAAACAAAAAAAAAAGACTCAAACTCACCTAAAAGGATTAGGTTGCCTTCCAACAATCGAGAAGTTTTATGTCTTTAGCTAGACAAGATCTTATCCACTAATCATGGTAAACAGGGCCTACTAGATTGATGGACTTAACTAAATCAGGCTCAATTTCATTAGTCACAATAGGTTTTAAACGTTGACTATTGGCAGTAAGAACTCGGCCATCTTGGGGATTTAAAATTTGGAACACCATAGAGGAGAACACTTTTTGAACAACAAAATGACCATCCCATCCAGATCTCAACTTGTTAGGAAACAGCTTTAGCTTAAAATTAAAAAGTCAAACCTTCTTATTATGTACAAAATATTTATGAGAAATCATTTTATCATGTAAAGCTTTAATTTTAGCTTTATAAATCTTAGCATTCTCATAGACTTTATTATGCTATTCATCCAACTCATTCAATTGAACCCTATACTTAGAACCTACTTGTTTCATTCAAAATTAAAAGCATTAAAAGCCCATAAAGCATGATGTTCTAATTCAACTAGCAAGTGATAAGCCTTACCGAAAAGAAGCCAGTAAAAAGACATCCCTGTGGGAGTCTTATAAGCAGTACAATAAACCTAAAGAGCACCATGCTATCTCAAAGACCAGTTTTTCCTATCGGGTTGAACCATTTTATCAAGTGTAGACTTAACCTTATGATTAGATATCTCAGCTTGACTGCTAGTTTGAGGGTGATATAGGATAGCTACTCTATGAGTTACAGAATACCTTCTAAGCAAAGCCTCAAAAGACCAGTGACTAAAGTGACCACCTCCGTCACTAATAACAGCTCTAGAGGCCCCCCATCAGTAAAATATGTATCCAAAAGGATTTGTGAAACGTTTCAGAAAAGGCAAGCACAAAATAAAAGGAAGCCTCTTTAACTTCCTTGCTAATTTCTTATGCCTCTTTTTCGTAACCTCGGCTTCATTTATCTATTTAAGAAAACAAGCATTCCCTCTACCTTCACAATTGGCCTCAATAAAATCATTAGCAGCATAATTAGGACCTTTACCCCAATAAAAAAAAAAAAAAATCAAAGGAGCACCATCGTCTTCATTACCCTCAAACACATAGAATAACACCAAGGGTATTCCCGTTAGAATTATGACAACAACCAATTCCATCATCCTACGAAATATTTAAACCCAAGATTGGCATTGAGAAAGCTTCCTTTGGTTTTTGCTCCCTTGTGTGAGCTCTCATGGGCTCATTAATTGCTTCAATCACACGAGGATCATTAAACCAATCATCATCTTGACTGAATGAAGGAATATCACCTTACTACTTATAAGGAAAAAAATTAACAATGAAATTCAACATATAGCTCAGCAGTAGCATCACAAAGCTTATGAGTAAATTCACTATAAGGACATGTTAAAAAAAAATTCACCAACAATTCTCTTAAATTTCATAATGATAGCTACCAACTCCTTGCTGACATTCACCAACTCAACAATGCTAGCCCATAATCTACACAAAAGCAAATACAAATACAACTACATAATAAATAAAGAAACACAATGGCATGTAACCAAATTAACCAATGCCTCCATCACTTAGATTAAAATGTTTAGTGTTAATAGTTGGCTTAATAGTGACCAAACCAAAACAGTGAGTAGATCACCATTTGGATTCCATTCTCTTAATTTAATCATAAGACCAACCACAAAAGGAAAAAATGTCAGAAAAAGAAAAATAAGCCTGAAGAAAAATATTTATTCAAATTCAAAGACATATTGATTAAAAAAAAGATGCTTATAAAAACAAAACTTTCTATCAAGAAGAAGAGTGGACCACAGTACTACTTGTTTCTCTAACCCATCGAAAGCTCAGTAGCCTTAGTTAGATGTTCGATAGTATAATTGCACCAGTCAAAGTTTTTTATCCAATTATTATCACCCAAAGACTTCAATATTAACTTATTTGCACAAGTTTGTTGATTTGCTCAACAAACACCCCAAAAAAAAAGACCATATACATGACGAAGTTCCGACGAAAGCTAGCCCTCCAGCAAATGTATCAAGTATTTTTCTTCACATTTTAGTAATATTAAGACTGCTATGAATCAAACGCCACTCTGCTCATGAATCAAGAATATGATAAAGATTGCCAAAATCACTGATAAGTGCCTTTGTATACATCATTTTCAGGACATTTTGTAGCACTTTTTCGAGAATATACGAGCTTAGCCTCACAATCTATATTCTTATTCTCAATTTATGCATAGGTACGGTTGCTTGATGTGTTTTGCAGGATTTTAGGCCTTTTTACCTAGTACTTCACCCTTATTGGGGGTATTTTGACCTCCCCCATGGACACCCATGTGCTGCTACGTCCATGGAGCAAGAAAAGACCAGAAAATCAGTTCCACCCAAGACTACGGTCATTCTGTGGTACCTGCCACGGACCGTGGTGAAGGGTGAAACTGTTGCCTATTCGTTTTTCCTCGGCTGTATAGCTGAAAACATCCAGATTTTTCTATAACAGGTGTCGTTCAGCAGTAAAGAATAGAGAAGCAAGCATAGCACAGTTCAATTCTCTTTCCTAAATTTGTTCTTTTTAGTTTAGATTCTTAGTTTGGTTATTGTTCTAGTGAGAAATCTTAAGAGTGTGTGTTTGATTTACAGGCAGTTTGAAGCCTTTGGTTGAAGGCTATCTCAGTCAAGCCCTTTCTCTCAGGTTTCGCTAAAGCATTGGTTAGTTGTTTCATCTTTTATCATGTGTGAGTAGTTTATTTTATCCAGGAATTTAGTAGTTTGTGAAAGTGTAGTTGGATCATGTTTTAATCTATAGAATTGTGCTTATTTCATGGTTGGTTTAATTTCATTCTATCAAGTGATTATCATATTGTGAGTGGATTTTTTTTGGCCAAAGTTTGCTTGCATACTTAAAATGTACAATTAAGTGAAAAAGTGAAAGTTGACATTTGATTGTTAGACTGCTTGATAAAACTTGACATAACATCGTCTCAAAAGAGAGATTCACATGTCACGAGGACGAGAGAGTAATCGAAGATATTTAACTTGGACCAAGGCAAATTAGTTTGAAAGAATGACTCTTACGTAATTTATGCAAATTTAGTCAATTTCGAAAGAATAGACTAGACTTTTAGAGAGATTGTACTTATCTGAGATTAGCCAATTAGAGAAAAGAACATGCTTATCATTTTAATCCAATCAACTTTCATAACTACATGAATTCCTAGGCGCTTTTCCTTAATTGATTTAAAATTAGTGAATTAGAAGTTGTTAAATTGAAACCTTTTCAATTAGAATTTTACTTAGCTTATTTTGATAGACAAAAACTCGATAGATTACATTGGTTCCTGAGGAGCAATATTTTTTTATCTATACTACGACTACCTGTGCGTTTGCAACAGTGGTCAAGTTTTTTGTCGCCATTGCTAGGGACTAATCAGTTAATTATTAAGTTAGTCTTACGAAAGTGACTAAGTATTTTATTGTCTTTTACTTTCATTTTCTCTATAATTTCTTGTTTAATTGCGCTGGTAGTGAACCAATAGTGCTTGCAAAAATGCAAAAATTTTTTCCGTTTATGCGAAGTCCAGTCTTGTACGAACCCGATCCCGAGATTGAAAGGACTTTCCGCTTAAGAAGGAAGAAGCAAAGGATTGAAGAACAAAGACGCGAGGCGAGAAGGAATCCATGGGAGGAGAAAGTAACCAAAGAAAGACACTTCGAGATTTCATTACCCCTGGAGTCCAACGGATCGCCTCAAGCATTGCTCGCCCTACTGTTGACGCCAACAATTTCGAGCTCAAACCAGCACTCATCTCCATGGTGCAACAATCCCAGTTTGGAGGAACTCCTTTGGAAGACTCGAATCTACACCTTTCAGTCTTTTTAAAGGTGTGCGATACGTTGAAACTTAATGGAGTCTCTATGATGCCATCCGATTGCGCTTATTTCCCTTTTCGTTAAGAGATAAAGTAAGGCCTTGGTTACACTCTTTGCCATCGGGACGTATTACCACTTGGGATGAGTTAACAAGAGCCTTTCTTGCTAAGTTTTTCCCTCCGAGCAAAACGGCCAGTTTAAGGAATCAAATCACCAACTTTATCCAAAAAGATGAAGAGACACTCTACGATGCTTGGGAACGATTTAAAGATTTGCTACGCTTATTCCCCCATCATGGTCTGCAGCATTGGATGCTTATTCAAGCTTTTAATAATAGTGTAACCCAATCTGCAAGGTCCACTATTAATCTGACTGCAGGAGGAACTTTGATGAACAAAACTAAGGATGAAGCCTATAACTTAATTGAGGAGATGGCACTCAACAATTTCCAATGGTCCATCGAACGCGGCCAACCTAAATGGGTTAGAGGTAAGCTTGAAGTTGATGCGCTTACTTTACTTTTTGCTAAAGTAGATGTTATGACTCAAAAATTTAACCGAATGAATGTTAATGCTGTGAATTCTAGTGCCCCTTTCCCTTGTGAAATTTGTGGTTCTATTGAGCATGTGACTTTGAATTATCAAGTTAGGAGCCCTTTTTCCCAAGACCCTAATGAAGTTAACTATGTTCAAAACTTTAACCCGAGACCGGCCAATAACCCTTACTCTAGTACCTACAATTAAGGTTGGAAGAATCACCCAAATTTCTCATATAGGTCTAATCCAAACCCTTCGAATGTGCCCCCAATGAATGCTAGACCACCTCTTGATTTTTAAAGACCTCATTTTCCTTCCCAAATGCCCCAAAAGTCCAATTTAGAAGCGATGATGGAAAGTATGCTTATGATACAACAAAAACAAGATGAGTATATTAAGCAATTAGCCTCAAAGGTTTATGTGCTTATAACTCATAATAGGATATTGGAAGCCCAAATAAAGCTAGCTTTTCATCTATGCCCCCAGATAGACTTCCTAGCAGCCCGAACCTAACCCTTAAGAGTATTGTAACTGTGTCACCTTAAAGGAAGAAGTAGAGGACTTTA